>JASDQU010437740.1:0-15600 GCA_032191745.1 Picea mariana | reverse complement strand
CCAACATTCTGTCAACTTCTACTTTCAATTTCTTCTTATATACTAGATTCATTTTGTAAGGTCTATGTTTGACAGGTATTGCCTCAGGTTTGAGAGGTATCTTCATCTCTCCTATTCTTCCTTATATTCCTTTCATCTATGTAAAGGTCATTGGGAACAAGTCATTGTATTCACGCAGTAACTCTATTATTCTTTCTATTGTTTTTTCATCCCAATAGTCTCCAATACTTTCCATTTTGGGATTACTAGTTTTCCCAATGTTGATTGTCTTCACCTTGATTGGTGCAACAAATAATTCTAACTCCAGAGATGGACCTTCCACCTCTCTTTCTCCTTCAATTTCTGTAATATGAATGTTGCGTGGGTCATCCTCATCTAGTGCTTCCTCTTCAATATGATAGCATGAAAGTAGTTATTGGACTATCTGTTTGTTTTGTTGTTGATACTATGTCATGATTTCAACCTCTAATTCATCAATAAATATCACACCTCTTGTCTGCTTCAGATTTGAATCAATGTTAGGTTTATCATGTTCAAATGAGAAGGTTACTACAAAGTTTTGTTGTAGTGTTGTCCATTATGTTGTAGCTCTACGCATCTCCTGGTCTGTGTACTAGTTCTCTGGGATTCCTTCCAAGGTATGGATGAAGTCATGAGGCCATTCTTCTGGTGGTGTCTTCCTCCATTGTGTTATGCACTTATCCAAATGTTTTGTTGGTGTTCCTTGTCCATCGTACTTCTGCATTTTATTTCTCCCCTATTCTGCGCCAAATCTAATGCACAATAATCCTTTACATTGGTACAAGTCATGAATTGTTTCTTTGTGCACACCCCAACATATTGCAAGTGTGACATTGAGTGAAATATCTAGGGCTAAGAGCCTCTGATTTTCTAATACTTCCTCTTCATATTTTTTCAGAAATCCCTCTAGGACATTTACCCCATGAAAACTAGGAGGTTTTCTTATCTATGTACCAGCCCATCTTACTGCACAATCTATTATTGTGCACCTTATTGTGGAAACTTCATGTAATCATTGTTTTCAATTCTCAAAACCTATATCTGACTCGGAAGCATATGATGTGATGCTTCTCCAGCTGAGTACCCCATCTGCAGTTGGGTTAACATAATCTTCTTCACACACGGTGATTCTGTACAACTGGTTTATTTCCTCCAAATCTAAATAAGTGGGTTCTACAAACCTTTTTCCTTCTAAAAGGGTCCAATGGTGCAATGACTCTATATTCTCCTAATTCAAACATCATTTTATTTGTCTTCAACTTGATTATGGTTTGGTTATAAAATGTTCAATCTAATCCAAGCAATGTTGGATAAGGTGTTGTGCCATCTACAATATCTATTACTTCAAAGTCGGCCATAGTGCGCACTCCATCCAAATCTAATGCCACACCTTTAAGCCTTACAATTGATAAAACTTTGTGTTGATTTGATAATTTCAACTGGACAAGTGAATAGCCTAGTGTGGGTTCTCCCATACACTGCCATGTCTTCTTAGGTGAAATATTTACTTCAGAACCTAAGTCCAGAATAATATCACCCATATTGAAATCTCCAATGTTGTCATTCAATATGAATTATCTTCTTGTCCTTCTCCTTGTATGGAGATGATTGAATAATTTCTTCTCTAATTTCCCTTCTACCTATGTGTTACATATTTCTAGTAGATTTTGTAAGATCTTAACAAATGATGGATCCTTTAATAACTTAACATAGGATTACAGAAAAGTTTTTATGTTACTTACTTGCTCTAAAGGTTGAGCTTCATTGGTTTGGTCCATTGAGGAGGGAATTTCATACATTGGTACATCCTGAGTGTGTTGCACGGCTGATGTAGATGCAATATTGTGCTTGAGAAATTCTTGTCTTGCGTCATTGAATGTTTCCTTTTTTTTTCATGCATCAAACTGCTTCTATGGTTCAATATTCTTCTTCACCCATTGGTGTTGTGTTGGGTCTTGTATTACTACTTCAGGTCATGTATTAGCTCCTCCTCACATGAATATGTTGATGTTTCTTCCATAATCCCTAGATTCTGTAGAGATCCACTGGACATTCTGGTTATTTTGGTTCCTTTTTTCTTCAATCTTTGCCAATAGTGTCGAATAGTCTTCTGTATCATGGTATGTTGTGCGACAGTACATACATGTCGTTGGTGGAAGTGGGCACTCCCTTGCATAATGTCCTATCTATTGGAAGTTTTGGCACACTTGGAACTCTCCCTCTTCCAAATCCTCCTCTGTCTCATCCTCCACCTCTCTATCCAGCCAGATCTCCTCATGGTGCATTGTACTGAGGTACTTGGTTATACTACGAGGGGTTATATTGTGGCTATGCATTATTGTATTGTGGTTGCGTAGTGTTATATTGTTGTTGCGCATTGTTATATGGTGGTGGTACCTGGTTGAACTGAAGTTCATCTTGTCATGTCATTATTTATGCTTGCACCCTATAAGTATTTTAAGTTCTTTCTCTCATCATCTCGATCGTCCTACAATATTTATCATCATGACCCACTAATTTGAAAAAATTGTAGTATGAACTTTTGGGTATTGTCTTATATTCTGCATCATTGGACAATGATATGGATCGTTCCCATGTGTCTTACAAATCTCACACCATGGTCCTCCTATTGGCAAAGGGTTTGGTGCTCATGTTTCCATGTGCTGCACAAAAGTTGGAAATTCGTTCTTATGGTGTCCTTTTGTCCTACATGCGGTATACCAAACAAATTCTCTTTTCTCTTTTCCCTTGTTCTGGTTCAATTGAAATGTTAAGTTCTTCAGATCCTACTTCAACTCCTCTATTGTAGGATCTATCTTCTAATATTGATTCTCTTCCATTTGTAAGGTTGTCTGCAAAGCCTCTACCTAAGTTTGGAACTTTTGTTTTCTTAATGGGTATTCCAAATGTGGTAACCGTGAGTTCACAAATAAGTGCCTATGTTTCATGTCAGTCATGGCATATTTCAAATTACCTTTCAAGTGTTTAAAACTCTGATCAATCTCCCAAATAGATTCACCTGATTATTTCTTGATTTCAATCATCTCATTCATGTACTAATCTTCTGAGCTAGGCTTATGAAATTCATTTATCAATAGTTTTTTCACAGCTGTAATAGTCTGTGTTACTCCTGGTGGACTATTTACATCTAGGCTCATGTACCAATATAGTGAGTGGTCTCTTAGAGTGATAGCTAACTGAGAAAAAAATTTATCCTCATCAATGATCTGCATTGCTTCCCATATTTTCTCGTATATGAATAAGTGATTTTCAGGGTCCTCTGATGCCTCTGCCCGAAATTCCGGTAACTTGATCGTGGGATCATGTCCTGGCATTTTGAACTGTGTTGAACTACTACCTCTGCATGGTGTATATATTTGATTGTTACTTCATGAATTGGCTCCTCCAGTTACTGCTCCTTGTTTGGATGTGTTTCATGTTGTCTTTCTTCCACTAAAATTCAGTTGTCTAAATGTTGGTGTTCTTTCTGGTGTACTAGTCATACATGGGGTTATAGGTTCCAAACTGATGTTGATATGGATTGGAGTTATTCCTTCTGTTCCTGCCCTTGGACCTCTTGTTTTCCTTTCACATGTTGTGCGCAGTATTTCCTCAATATTCTCCATATTCTAGAGATCCTCTACCTCTTCCTCGTTGCTTGCCAAGCCCTCTCTATCAGTTATGGCTCTCTTCTTATTATTCATCTTATATTGGTAGGGAACTCCACTGCGCATATTTCTAGCTGTTGTCATTATCGTCTTTATCTGTTATTCCTCCATCATGATTGGGTACATGGCCTCCTTCTTATTTCCCTTATCCATTTCTTCCTCCATTTATCTACCTCTTGTCATGGCTTCCCCCCTTCCCCCATGCACGCAGGGAAGTTTAGCTATCTAATTCCATGGTCATCATACTGTTTTTATATAATAAAATATTGATTGAAGTATGCAACTATCTGATATACCTACCTTTGGGTCCTTTTAGAAAATTCTTCTATGTTGTGTTGTAAGACTTCGCGGTATCTACTGCAAACTCGGTGATAAACCCTGCAACAACATTGTCTAACCAGAAATCTATTGCGTGTAAATTTGTTGCTAACTTATTGTAACTGTGTGATCTCCAGAGGATTCCACTCCAGCTGTCTGATTCAATGTTTTGGGTGGTTGTATTTTAACCTCAATAGCCTCTCCTGCAAAAAATGCGGAAAGTCACATAAAAATACCTCATCCAAGTCGCTAAACATGTATTTGTCCAGGTATTTGCGTGGTGTTAACTTAGGGTTTATGTTGTCCTTCTACACAAAATATAGTTCCTTTGTTTTCAACCATCTTTCAATCTCTTCCTTCATTGTATTACATGTCCTGAACATTCCCTTATATACTATCATTCTCCACGTGTTTCTTCCACGGATCCTGTCCACTCAATCCCATGTAGTTCCATCCGGCAATGGAACCATTTTTGGGGTTAAATATCTCATTCACTTCTTGGTCTGACCCAGGTTCATATCTGATTAGGGTTCCAAAAAAACCCTCTAAAATTATCAGCCCTCCTGGTAAATCAGAAGTCAACACAGTGCATCAAGTGCACTGCGCAGTCTCACCAGAGATAGCTTTATGGGTGACTTCAATTCTCATGTGCTTGCAGTCTAGGATTGAGTGGGGATCTGGGATAGCATTCTATCTTCTTCATTCCTTCATCTTGTTATTCATTCAAATATTCTTAGGATTCATTCATCTTTTAAGCCTATGCATGCATTATAATATATCTATCTTAACCATTCATTCATAAACTATTCATTGACATAAAGTAAACATGCAATAAACATTACAAATAACACATGTTTTACCATGGTTCACCCCCTCTTGGGCTATGTCCACAAAGATTTGGTTTCTCTGCTCTTTTATTTAGTTTTCTGCAAAATATGGTGTTGCGCACATTACATCTCCAATCATACAAGTATTGTGAGGTTAAGGAACCTCTATGAGGCAGAGTAGATCACACAAGGCTCCTCAACCTGTGATCTAACCCTCAAAATCCAGCTACTTGACTCTTATACAGATCAACAACCTTTTTCTTCCCAATTCCTAGACCCTAAATTGACCTCCTAGGTTCTTATTTATATTACTTTACAAGCTTATAGTCGTTACAGCCTTTGTCAAAAACCCTAACCCTAACATGGTTAGGCTTTCTTGCCTGTGTGCCACATTGCTTTCTCTCTTTAGATGATGCTTCTCTTGCATGATGCTTTTCCTCATGTGTGTTTCTTTTCCTACCAGTTGTTCTTCTCCACAATTAGGTTGTACCTTCCAAAAATAGGTCTTTTCTCAAAATAGACCTTTTCTCCAAAATTATGCCTTCACCTAAAATAGCCTTCCTTCTCAAAATAGGCTTGCGCCCAACAATATGGCTACCATGATATTGAACAATAGAGTAGTCTCAATGTTCCAAGGAGAAACAAAGCATGTACAAGGAAGGTGAATTTGTTTTTTTGGAACCATAGTTCATAGAAGAATGGAGAGTCCAACATCTTGATAAAAAAGTATTTATCATTCTCTCTTCTCATAAATCTTGTGAAACAAACTCTTAGAAAACTAGAAGAAAAAATAACTAACAAAATATTAAGGGCCTTAAGGCACCACATTCAACGTATCAAATAGATTGTATTTTTAGGGAGAAAGAAAAGAGGAATTCAAAAGAGATTACAATAATTTGATATATTTTATTCAAAACTTTAATAAATTTTAACACAAACGAAGGAAAGGCGTATTGAGAAAATGAGAGTTTAGCACCCAACACAAAGCTTATATGAAATATTGTGAAATTCAATATCTTAGTAATTTTAGCCATAATGCAATGATATAGTAAATAAAACTTATTTAAATGACTCAATAGAAATAAACACAAATATTAGGGATCATTGTGATGATTTTTAGGTTGTGAAAACACTATCATCATTACACAAGATATATGGGCATCATACACAAATCACCACATAAATATTGATAGCAGTGGAAGTTGTACCAAATTTGCAAAGCTTAATATTTTATTAATAAACTTAACATCTCAGAGAAAGTGATAGAAAAGTCTTTGAATCACAATAACTTTGAGTAAATACATACTGCTATAGATGTCATGAGAAAATCTTAAAATATTTCCAAACTACAAATCATGATTCTCTTTTTTATTTGTTGGGTTGTTCTCTGAGATATTCTCTCTTCAAGGATGGACACACTATCTCTCTCTAGAAAATTGATGATCCCTTGGTCCTCATTTTCCTTCAACTTTGTACTCTCTCTTCTTCATAACATCTTCCCATGAATTTCTGCAAGAAATGAATATACTGGAATGGCAATTGTACTCATTCTCATCTCCTATAGCTTCTTTGAGATGATGACGAGGCACCATGTGAAGGAGGGGACTCTTTGTTTGATAAATTGGAAATATACTTCCATTATTTTCCTGTTGGATAGGTAAAATTCACCATTTTCCTTATTGCCATATCTAACTGGGTATATTGATCATAGGATGGGGAAGAGAGTCTTTGGAGTACCATTTTGAGTTTTGATAACAATTAAAAATATTTTGATAGCTTATCAATTATAACCTGTCCTTTTAGTGCTCCTCCCATATCTTGAAATTTGTGTACATCATTTATTCGATGGATAAATAATGCATTATAAACCTCTTTAGAAAACAAATTACAATTTTCTTCCCAAAATGTTGGTATTCCCTTTTGAATTAAAGATCTAAATTTATTTCTAAATAATTGACCACCCTTAAAAATATCATTGCTCAAAGTTTTGTCATTAATCCATAATGTCTTTAAATCATCCCAAGATCTTGTATTTAAGAATTTAACAACATTATCATCAACTAGAGGCTTGTCACCCAATTCATTCCAAATTTTATTTATGCTTTGTTGAACTTGGCAAGCCAAAGATTCTTCATCTTGTAGCACAGTAAAATGCTTCCCTGCCTAGGATATTGTTGCAATCATCTAGTCCCACAATATATGTTTAGCTCCAATTAAATAACTCTTACCAATCAATTTAATGTTAGCTTGGTCCAGATATTTTTGTAGATTTGTCTTGGTCTTCTAAGCTTCACCAATGAGAAACTCTCTTTCTTTAATTTGTTGATGTATGATATCAACTTGTTCTTCTTTTGTTAAATTAGTTCTCTTGAGTTATGCTACTTCTACCTACTTAAAATTTAACTGTGATAGATTTTTAGCCAACTCTTCTGAAGCATCTTCTGGTGTTACCTCTGATGTCACTTGAGATGACGGAGGATGTTTTATTATTGTGACTTATTGTTTCTCTTTTTTCAATCTCTCAATCAAGGCTTTATATCGGTTGACCGTGTCATTCAATTTCATCACCTGCTCGACCAATTTCTCTTTCTCTTGTTGAACTTCCATAAGCTCCTTGGTTTGTACATGTTTTTTCACTGGAATATTATGCTTTTATTTTAGCACCTATATCTCTACATCATTTTCCTTCATAAGATATTGAACCGGTTCAATATCATTTGGGTTTGCACCTAGAGAAATAATATTATATTTAGGTCATTTATTTTAAGTTGCTTTTCCTTATTTGACCATTTTTCTTGTTTCAATTGCTTCTCAACTTTATTCACCAATGTCTCCATCTTACCCATACTTGCAATAGTTTTTGACAGATCATTGAAAACCATCTCTCATGTTTTCCTGTGTAGATCAATTTTGTCAGCAACATGAGTATTATCTAATTTGCATGTTATATGGGTAGATTTATAATCATCATGTGTCTGAATATTTTGTGATTTTAGCTCGAGAACATTAATTTGTAATAACCTCTCCTTCGAATCTACAACAAAGATTAATTTGGGTTTTGTTTGGTCATGTTTCCATGTCTGAAGGTACATTTCCTTCCCGACTTCAAAATGTTGTCTCTTGATATCCATGAAATGTTTGAATAGATCCACTTTAGGCTATTGTTTTCCTCTCATAGATGATGTCCAATTTTGTTGAATTTATTCTCTAGAAACCAAATTTGAAGGGAAATGAGCTAAATACAAAACCTATTTAACCATAGGCTCCTTAGAGGTTTTCTCCAGTGAGACAATTTCATATGAATTCACAGCCTGCATTGTTGCCTCTTCAATTCTTTAATTTTTTCTTTATGGTTCATGTGATTGTAGTTCCTCCACATATATTTCACTATTGGTTTCAGGTTCCACTCTTTTGTTGATATTCACCACCTTTTGAGGAGTATCAACAGTACATTTTTGAAACACCTATCTATAATAACTTCTTGAAAAGTTACTACATTCTTAGAACCCACATAAACATGGACTTGAGGACATGAAACTATTGGTGTTTTTATTGTATCATCTTTAATCTATTGTTGAGGGACTCCCTTCATTAAGTCTAAAACCTGACCCCAACTATCCATGTTTGCTGATTTTTCCATCTCGAGGTTTGGCTAATGCAAGTAGGGACCCAAACCCAATTCAATTCTCCTCTTTGAAATGATTTGATGTGGATTATATAGCCAAGCTTCTCCTTGATTCAGATCTAATGTAGTCAGCATTCTCTTAACAACATCATGAGCTGCTCTTGATTTCACAGTAAAAGGACTAACATCTTGTGGGAGCTTAAAAGTGATCTTTTGATTTTTAGAAGCAAAATTAATGTGATCTTAATTAAATCTATGGTGTATATACTTAAAAGAAAAAATTATGAGATTTAAATAGACAAGTAAATTGAAAGGCGGAAACTTGGAACCATACACCCTTATAATTGTACAATCCTCATACAGGTACCAGTCTCCCACACATGTATGTGGGCTCAATTGTGGTAAATTCCTGCAACCAGGGTGAATTAAAGGGAGGAACATATTCATAAAAATGATGTGAATAGTGTACATGAATTTATAACCAAATCTAGTAAACCCTCATTTTTAGCGTGCTTCCTCACTAAAGGTCTCCATTTAGTCACGGAAGAAGGGTTACCTAGTTCATCCTTTGTATTTGTTTCAATATGATTGAAATTGAAAGACTAGAAATACAAAATGAGGTCTACCAAATATGATTGGTATATGAAAAACTTGTTGAGTTGAAATACTCTAACTTCAAATGAATTGCATCTGCTAGGTACTGTGCATAATTGAATTTCACCAAATGAGTATCATGTGGGGGAGGGGGGGGAGAGTTGTTTCCATAAACCCTGGAATTGTTTCATTAATGGTATTATCATGATCATATCCTAGGATTAAGTATGTCATATAAATGGCCTCTCTAGAAGTGTCACGAAGGATATTGGCTTTATATGGCAATGGGTATTTGGGCACAAAAGCTCCCTTGTCCATATATCTTTGTAAAAGGCTCACTTTCTAGTTTTGGTCTTGTTACCCCCAACCTATGGGTAACTAAGGAGATTATGTATCAAGGCCCACAAGTTGCAGACATGGAGTTCCAAGAGCCATATGGATAGAGCATAGCCTTGGAGGGCCCTTCTTTTTCATTTGATTCATTCTACACACCACCAACAACAACAACATCCACCACACTAGCCTAGTCCCATAAGGCAATGGGTCTTGCTCCATGAGATAATGAGTTTAGGTATCATGGTAAGTGTCACTCTAACAATTGAAGCATTTGAACATGTTGCAAAAGATATTTCTTGATTACAGAATGTTTTCTTGGAAATTATACTCTTTGCCTTATTTAACCCTGGTGGGTGTCATTTTTTTCTAGTAAGTTGGTCACCCTCAGGAATAGGGTGCTACCATGGGGTTCCTTGAAGAGTCATCATCCATTCCTAATCATACTTATCACCTTCCATATTTTTTTCCCTTCATCTCCTTATCTTTGGGACTTTCGGGCGTACTAACCAAAGAAGGGATTGTACCTCATTTTATGAGAAGAAAGGATTGAAGGCCCAAAGGGAAAGTAGTTGGCAAAAGATAAAATCCAAATCATGAACCTTCTATATTCTCACCCAAGAGGTCTTGAGAAACAATGAAGTTTTATCTCTTAAAATATTAAGACCTGCAAAAGCATAAGCTCACATATATAGATGTCCCACTTGTTGACGGATCTACACAAGTGTGTTACAAGCTAGACAATAGACCCATGGCACTCTGTGTAGATATCCCTTCGAGTGAATATGTGGTACTTCCCCCCTAAGATAATCTATTAACCCATAGGGATTACCTAGTGTTTGGACCTTAATTAATTAATGGTAATAAATGGGCTTGGAAAAATGTTGCATCGTGGACGAATGGCAACTCACCCTCTACAAAGGCACCCATAAATGAGACAATACAAACCCTTATATGGCAAGAACCCCATGCCTAGAATTTTACCCCACCCCACTTCACACTCACACATGGATTAGATAGGTTTCTCTCAGGAAACACCTTGGACTTGGGGAATGATTGACCCAATAGGATGCCTTGACACCCCACCCACACCTAAATTTGAAAAATTGTATAACATATTTGAGCATTTCTTTAGTTTGAAAAGGAGGGTTTTGATGCACATGTTTGGGTGGTTTGATTATTATATGTGGCTTACTTGTTATGATACTTGTGACTCATGGACCTTTGGAGTGTGTACCTATTTGTCTTTACAGGACCTTGCCCGGTGGATATTTATCATGAGGAGACGATTAGTTTGGAACTTCATGAGGGCTTGAAGCCCAAGGATGGATGCAAAGAACCCATTCTTGGGGTAAGATCGTGATGACCAATTTTCATAGTGAAAAAAGAGGATGTTTCCTTTGGAGGCACTTTTACATGACCCTAGCATGGATTTCCACCTCCTCCCACTTGGACATTGGCCTTTGGAGGCCTAGAGGACACCTTCCTAGCCTATGACGTTACCCATGGTTGGGATTTGATGGATACTTGATGGAGGAGGTCCTTGAAGATGATGTTGGCATGTGTGGACAGGGATCAGGGCCTTTGGAGGCCTAGCGCCATGCTTCTCCATCTCGATGTCTCCTTGAGGAGGCCTAACGTCTCCCTCTTTAGGGTCATTTTGTAAAGAATTGATTTTATTTTTTATTTTAATGAGAAAATCGACATGTAGGCTCAAAATTGTGAAAAGACACAATTGTTGGGTAATTAAGCCAATATTTTCCATATAAATATGGCTGGAAAACTTTATTTTTCATCATAACTCTCCTCATTAGAGAGGAGGACTGAAATTTTTACCCTCTAAGGGTTACTAGATGAAATTACTAAGGTTTACTTGCTTCAAGACTTGTTTGGATTCATTTTGGATCATTTCTTGGTGGAATTTTGGCAAATCTAAGGGTTTTGTGCTTGATTAATCTTTGTGAAGTAAGTAAATCTGCAATTTTCATTTCATGTTAAATTCTTATGGTATTTTTACTTATTCATATTTAAGATTATGAAATTGCTTGCTTTAAAACCTAGGGGTAAGAAACATAAGGTGCTTCTTTCTTACTCCTTGTTTTACTAAATTTTTCCTAAGAGGATCTTGTCTAGACAAACTCCTAGAGCTATAAAGTGCTATCACTTTAGAAGCTTTGTCTATTTATTATTGCATTAAATATATTTCAAGAGTCTAGGGATAGGAGAAATCTCTAGGGCCTATAATTTTCTACACCATAGTTGAATCTTCTCTTTGAAGCTTGGTGCTTGAGAACTTAAGGTGCTACTTCTCAGGCTTCCATTCTTTTATCTCTTAGACAAGTATAATCATTGTTATTTTTTCATGTTAATGTGGTGATATAATTGAGTCCATAAGCCCTAAAAGGCACTAGTTCTCACTTATCTCTTATTGAAGGATTGATCAAACACTCAAACACTATTCTCCTAAGCTTTTACTAACTATCTCTAACCCTAATTTAGCCTAGATTACTAATATACATGTTGTTTTTTCAAAACATTGCTACAGCCATACGAACTGCTGCAATTTTATGCATACACTAATCTAACTCATAAGTAAATTACTCAGAACTTGCTCCTGACAATTGTTAAAGAATATGCTTTATATATGCTCAATTTTCATTGTCTTTTCTAGCAATTCTCAGCACTAATTCTTGTGATTGTTACAATTTACTTTTGGTTGTTATAAACCGTGATCTAATTCTAATTTTGCTTCATCCATCATATAATTTCATTGTATATCATCTTTGGACGCTTCAATATCATTTTTGTACATGAAATTGCCATATATATGCTCTATTGTTCTTGTTCTGGGAAGGCACACAAATTTACACTTCTTTGCCTCAAATTTCTCAGACATAGACTTTGTTGACTTTGGTGACCAATGAGAGGGGATATTTCTTAACAAAACCTTAGTCTACCCAAACCTTTACGCCACCAAGGAGGCCTCCATTGGGGTGGAATTTATTCTAATCCTAAAAGTGAGGATTTCCTATTGAGGTGACAGTGATATGATATCTTGATTGTTATGCCAATCTCCTTTACTTGTCTTGGGCTTTGGAAAAGTATAGATTGTGCGATAAAAGTTCCAAGGACTCATATTTTCCTATCAATTATTTGTTGATGAGGGGAAAATGACCTTTTTCAATAGTATGGGTTACTCCAATGTGAAGTCCCCATTAGACCTGTTGGTCCTAAGGTCTGCGCTTGACTGCTAAAGCGAAAAGCTAGGCCACCTATCAGTTTAAAATGGTTGTTTCTTTTAATTTTGTGTTGGTTGGTTAGAGGGTTTTTCCACCAAGACAAAATCCTGGTTGGGTTTGGAAAAATAATATGGATGGGGGTATTTTTGGCTGGTGGCACATAAATGACAAAACATTGAAATTATAAAAAAACAGAGGGAAACAACAGACCAATCAGTGAATGATCTTCCACAAGAAGTTTAGTACTTGAAATATCATTTCATGACACTAAACATGTATCAAAACACAATGCTCCCACAGGCTGCAAACAACAAATCTTCATCAAAGCATAGTTGTTATTACAGGTTGCATATTAATAAAGACAAGTTAAACAATAGTTGAATGAAAAGAAATGTACTTTGCACAAATCAAACTACATTGAAGACAAGAAACAAATATGAATTTGGAGACAAACACTGTCATCAATGTATGTTCACCATGCAGAGACTTTAATCCATGTATCAAACAGGTTGAGCCAGTTGATGTATTGATATCTTTCTTCTCAAAAACTCTCAACCCTTAAAACATACAAAGACTGCATATTTAACAAAGTTGCAGAGGTTCTCGTCCATCTGGGACTAATACCTAACTCTAGATAATTGATTATAGAACAAATTATTAATTCAACTAAGACATTGCATGGAATACAACAATGTGCGCTTCACACTTAATTTAACCAAGAGAGTGGTTCTTATCACACACAGAAGACCACTTATTAATTTAATATAAAATAATTCTGGAATTGATTAACTAAAAGTTGCTACTGTCTCTGAGACTAAACTAACGCATGTGTTGGATGAAATGTGACTAGCATGTAAACAAGGAGTGACAGAACAAAGTTTTGTATCGAACCCTGGCATGCCTGCGAGATGTTTGATGCTTCTGGAGGGTAACTGGTTGTATGGACAGATCTTCTACTCCTTTGCTAAATTTCTGAAGATTTCTGTAACTAAGACCGAGACATAACTCTTTGTCTATAACAAGGCCTTCGACAGCTAAGTGCACTTTGTTTCAACTCGTCAATTGTTATCTGTACTTTCGAAAAGCTTTGTTGGAAAGGTTGTTGGCCTAACGGTCATAGAGGGGGTCATGGAGGCAAGCATGTAATAGGATATAAGGCAGGTGGATGTAGATTACGTGGATGTGGGAGGTAAGGTGTCGGAAATGAGGGAATAGGTGGTGAGATGTGAGCAGTAGTGGGAGTGTGAGTGGGGAAAAATTGTAATGTAGTGATAGGAGGGAGTAGTGAGTGGAGGCCATATGGTGCACGGTGAGAGGGGCGGTATCGAGAGGCAGGTTGGCAGGATTTCAAAGGGGGGTAGGTGGTAAGTGGATTAGAGAGGAGGGATCCTGAAATGATGAGAAGGCACCACATTAGGCGGGGCCCACGGCAGGGAAACCGTTATTCCAACCCCCCCCCCCTCCCACCATTAAAGGTAGAAAGGTTGGGGGGTTATGAAACGCCACGAGGACCATTGATCTGGAGGATAAGGATACTATTGATGGTGATTAGTTTTGGATTTATGCACTCTGGGAAAAAACATCTTTTCGTCATGTATTTGAAACCTAGATCGCACGGGAACCGTCGATCTGGCTTGAAGGCCAGATCCTCACCATTGAAAGTTGATCCTGTTATTTGCTACATGTTTGAGACTGAAATGGAATGTTCTAATTTGATGTGTCTCTTCTCATGATTTTTCCATGTGCAGACAACATACTTGGTGGACCTGCATATCTCCATTAGTGGCAAATATGACAACAAGTGTTTCAAACCCAAATCAGAACATGTGATCCATTTTCAATAAAGAAAAAAAAATGGTGCAAAGTAGGAAATGACAGAGAGGATCATGATGTTGAATGAATAGAAAAAATGGAGGATAAGCTAAGAAAAAAACTACAAGACTCGGAATTGATGAATGGATAGGGTAAAGGAGGGGAAAGGGAAGGGATGCAGACATAGGTTGCAACATTGGCTCCAACTAGGGATAGCTCACCCCTATGAGGTGATGAGAATTGTAGATCGGTGACTTGGGATTAAACAACTTCTCTTACCTTCCATTACTACCTATGTTTCTGTCTGCCATCCCTGTGTATCTGCTACTGTGCCTCAGTCATGCATTTTATTTATTTGAAAACTGAAACTACACCTCAGTGCCTTTGTTGGGCTATGGAGTCTTTATTCACACACAATTAACTATTCAAAATAGAAAATAAAAGGAAATAATCTATGGTACAAGAGGGACCTTCACTCATCCTTAAACAAAGTAGTGTTTCAGGAAGCACCCATTTATTGGGCCTCCAAAGATATCTGCATCATCTAAATTGTGTAAGAAAAACATATTATTGCCTAGAGCTTCAACCACCTTAAAAGGGACAAACTAGAGGTTGTAAAACTTATCGTGCTTGGACTTATCATCCCTTATGGCATCCCACCTCAAGACCAGATCACCTTTTTGAAATATCTCCTTCTTGGTTTTCTTGTCAAAGGTTGATTTGATTGTGTTCTGATATGCTTCTGTCCTCTTATCTAGTGCTTCTCTCTTTTGTTGAACTTCTATAATCTGGAAGATTCTCCTTTGGATGTCATTGGGCTCCTCAATCTCTTCCTGCAAGAATTTTAGGACTGTTATGTAAATGTGTTGAACCTGCACAGAATAGATCTAGCTAGAAAATACTACACACATTTGCAGAGAGAAATTGAGAAAGAAGAAGCAAGATAGAAAGAATGGAAGAATTCTCATTAACTGTATTCCACCCTCAAAGAGTGAATAATTTATAATATATATAGAATAAATGAGTAACTAATGAGCCATAGTGGTGGTCTAGATTGATCTGGACACACACCAACAGTTACAAGAGTAAACTGCCACCTAGTCTAGTCTCTCAGGCAGTTACGGGAGTGAACTGCCACCTAGCTGAGTTAACTAGTCAACTAG
>JASDQU010437739.1:102459-113158 GCA_032191745.1 Picea mariana | reverse complement strand
GTTCTGCATATTTTATATATCTGGTATCTTGCAGCATAAGCCCCACATTATATACCAGACTTGTTATTTTTTGAGGCACTTGCACCCACCTATGTACTCCGATACTTTCGATATATATATATCTTTTTGTCTTATGGGTTACATTTATTTACAAACGTATTTTCATGTGTATGTGTTTTCTTTTCTTTACGTGTGTGCAATATGCCAATATAATATTTGATTAGCTAGAGTATCCGTCATCTAATTTAGTCTCCTAGGAACATGGATATACGTAATGTAATCAAAGCAACGTTCTAAGAGACGTACCCTATGGAATCGTCGATGTAGAGTAGGATGGAATACCCAGTAAACCCCATTTAACTAGGACAAAACCAATTTTGTATCTAAGTAGACCCATAGGTAAGAGATACCATGCGACAAGGCATCACGAATCAAATCTATTACTGCACTATATTCAGAGACATTGTTTGTGGCGTCACCTAAATAGATACCTCCAAAATATAACAACTGGCCTTGAGGTGTGAATATTACCCAAGTTGTGGAAGCAAGCCTATGAGTGTGTGGGCTAGCACCATTCGAAAATCCAACGAACACGTTTGATTCACTTGAAATATGCCACAGTAAAAAACATGACATCAAAATGACACGTCCATAAGACCAAAAAGACAAAAACTAAAAATGTATAAGAACTATACATATGTACAAGAAGTCACCCAAGGTGACCCACCTACGAGTAATACTTCTTGAGGTAGAGCCCATTTCTAGGCTCTGCTAAAGTGTTCCCTTCACAATCAACCAGACGATAAGAACCCTTCTTTAATACTTCCTTCATGATGAACGGTCCGAACCACATGGGTTTAAACTTGTCTTCCCCCAGGGGATCCTTATCTTGGTCATAGAACAAGACAAAGTCGCCTTCGGAGAAAATATGAGGATGAACAGACCGATCATACTAACATTGACTCTTTTCTTATGAGCCTCATTATCCAAGGCTGCATCATGTCGTTGCTCATCAAGCTGCTCGAGATATAATAAGCGTTCCTCAAGTGGTGAAGTGTCTGGCAATAACTGTACAGCCAATTTAAGATATGGGATTTGGCATTCTATTGGAAAGACTGCTTCCAACCCATAAACAAGTTGGAAAGGTGAAAAAATAGTGGCAGTCTTCACAGATGTTCAGTAGGCCCATAATGCTAAGTATAACATCAAATCCCAATTTGACTTGGTCGAATTGATCGTTCATTGTAGAATGGTATAGAGAGATTTATTCATAACCTCCACCTGACCATTTTCTTGTGGGTAATAAGGTGATGAGTGTTCTTGCCGCAACCCAAGATTTGATGTTAATTAATACATCATTTTGTTCTGAAAGTGACTGCCATGGTCAGTGAAAATCTCCTTTGGGACACCAAACCTTGCTATTATATGATTAAACAAGAAGAGAGTTGTTGTCTCTCCATCATCCTTGAACGCTGTCATAGCCTCGACCCACTTAGTAAAGTAGTTTACTGCTACGATGATATAGCAGTGCCCCCTGGCTAAAGGGGGGTGTCATGTAGTATAATAAATCCCCCACTTGGTGAAGGGGCAAACTGTGATGAAAAGAAACATAGGAGCAAGGTGTGCACTCATCTTCCATGAGAATATCTAACACGGGTGTCACTTCTGGACCGATTCAACACAATATTTGATTAACGTCGGCCAATAGTAACCAGCTCGTAGAATCTTTTGGGCTGTTTCCAACCCAGACAAATGACCGCCACATGCTCCAGTGTGGAAATCATTAAGCACGAGTTCCGCTTCTTCATGAATGAGACATCGACGAAGGATGCAATCTACACCTCGACGATAAAAAGTGTCTTCGAGAATGAGATAGTTCTTGGCCTCATGGAATATACGTCGACGTTCATTGCGAGAAGCAGATGCGGGGCACTTCAAATTCTAGAGATAGACTAGTATATCTCCATACCAGGGGTCCGAAGATGAAATCATAAAAAGATCTCCTTTAATTGGTGATTCTTTGGACGTGACATCACCTTATTCGACCAGAAGTTTCGAGATGAGTTCTGTAAAGACCATTGACTTTTTAGATTTCTCATAAACAAAATCCAATTCAAAATCCTAGAGGATAAATATCCATCTAGTGATCTTTCCACCGATTACACGTCGCATCAACAAGTATTGAAATGGATTTATGACAACAATGACAGTGTTTTTGTGAAATAGGATATAATGAAAGAACCGTTGGATAGCATGTACTACTTCCAATGCAAGTTTCTCAACATGAGAGTAGTTGAGTTCTGGTCCAACCAAGACCATACCGATGGTCAACTATGCAACGACCAAATACAATAAGAAATATTCATTATAGTTGGGTGGCCAAAGCAGAGGGGTAGACGTGAGGGTGCATTTCAACACTTCAAAAGAGCGTTGAGTAGCTTCATCCCAATGGAAAGGAATGCCCTTCTTTAGTAAACACGTAAACCCTTTTGTGATCTCGACATAGTTTGCGATAAAATGTTGAAGAAAATTTGCTTTTCCCTGAAAACTCTAAAGCTGAGGGACTGTGCACGGGGGAGGCAATTGAAGTATCACCTCAATATTTAGAGGATCGACCATGATCCCTATTGTTGACACTATGAAACCTAAAATTCAACCCGACGTCACGCAGAAACTGCACTTGTTTGGATTCAAGCAAATCCGATAGTAGCGACATCGCTCAAAGATAAGTCGAAGGTGCGTAGGATGATCAACTCTCTTACGAGATCTTGATGCTAAATCATCAAGATAAGCCTCAAATATATGTTTTTGATCATGGAAAGAGAAAGACATGGCTCGCTGAAAGGTGGCTCCAGCATTTTTTAGGCCAAAAGGCATCTTCCGATAAGCGAATCTACCACATGGACAGATAAAAGTTATTTTATGTTGGTCTTCGGGCTTAATCTGGATTTGATTGTATCCTTAGAAACCATCCATGAAAGAAAATACATTTCATCCTACACATTCATTGATGATATAATCAACGAATGGGGTGGGGAAATTATCCTTTGGACAGGCCTTATTCAAATCATGAAAGTCCATACATACGTGAATCGTTCCCTTCTTTTTGTTGACTGGAATGAGGTTTGACACCCATTGAGTCAATTGGACGAGGTAGATGAAACCAACTTTGAGTATTTTATCTACTTCAGCCTTAATAGTTGCTGCTTTCCAAGGATTAACCGGACGAAGATTTTGTTGGATCGGCTTGGAGTCATGATAAGTAGTGATTTCATGTTCAACGATTCTTGGATCAATTCCTGGAATTTCCTCATAAGACCAGGAAAAAATGTCGTAGAATTCTTTAAATAAATATGTATAGATTTGAATATCCTCAGGGGAACAGTCCGCTCCGATGAGGACATTCTCCACAATGCCATGGGTTCTATAGATATCGATAGGTGTCATTTTTAGCGATGGTTTCCATATTACCCTCGGCATAAATTACATGCATAGCCAAAGGATTGATAGGAGAAGACCTATATCCAGTCATAGTCAACACAAATTCTCCTGCCTCTATTCTTCCTAACTCTAGGAGGAAATATGATATGTGATGGATATCATCCCAGGGTCTGTCCGGACCAGTCAATGCCTCTAAAATTGCCTCTTCAGAGGGCAAGACCAATTCTAAGGAATCAGTAGTGGCAAAGGAACCTTGAGCCCAGGTAGGATCAAGAACTGGATCTAACTCATGTGTGGGAGTTGGATCAGGGTTGGCGAAAGCTTGCTGGACTATAAAGTACGGAACTTCTACCACAGACAAGGGCATGGACATGCCATGATGCCCTGTCCCTTCCATTGTGGTTGATGGGGAAGGAAGAATCCACAGATCATTAAAGTAAGTCATGCAAAACAATGAAACTGAAAATATTTCAGCCTTAGGCTAGTTGGGAACAGTCGATATCATTTTGACATCGCCAGAAGGAGGTGGGTAATCAAAATTAGCCATGAGAGGTGGGCACAAACCAACCTGCACATTGACGATGTCGAGCTGTGAATTATCAATCATCGGGACTGTGGATGCCCCCGATGAAGGGTTAGGTATGGAGAAGGACAAATGATCAATGGTCACTATTCGACCCTCATGTGGAAACAATAAGACCTGAAAAACTGTGGCAACCACCACATGCATGGCATATGTCCAAATCCTTCCTAACATGAAGTTATAGTCAAGAGGTGCATCGACCACTTCAACTTTGATGCACACGGTCTTCCCTCCTAACTGCACGGGGAAAGAAGGAATGATTCCATATGGTTTGAAATAACGATCATCGAAAGCCGTAAGAAGAGTAGGTGAAGGAGACAGAATGGGTTGGCCAATGGCCTTCCAAGACACCAATGACATCATGCATGTCGAGGTGCCCTCATCAACCACCGTATGGAAAATATTCTGAGTAGAATATTTCGTGGGGTGAGCCACTACTATCTGAAATGCGATGTGGTATGGGAGATGAGGCTTCAAGTTAGTTGTAGCAAGCATGATAGCTCTCAGTTAAATGTCTCAGTGGATTCTAAGGTGGCTAGCAGAGCCTTTCTCTACGAAGGGAAGCTCTGGAGGACCTCCAAAGTAGACATCGTGCAAGGGGTTTATGACAAATCCTCCACCACAGAGTAGTTCTGGGTGGCCCTTGCATTTGGATTATGTGAAGCCTTCTTGAATGCCCCTTTTGGGATGCGTGTCATTATTTCACCCATCATTCTCTTGAATTAGAGAGGAACAGACAGGTTTTCAGCTTCTTTTCCCTTTTCAGAAGTAATTGGCATTCTGTAATCATGTGCCCTATTAGCTATGCGAGCTTCACCTTTCAACATATAGACGTTCGAAGTCGAGAGATTGTTAGACGACGAAGGGGGTCCATGACTACCTTGATCCGCATTTGCAGAGGCTTGAGTTAAATTTTTCCCATGAGGAAATGAGTTCATTAACACTGAAGGTTGTTGCTGTGCCAATAACTTTTGGGCCTCCGTGAGTCGAGGGAACAGGTGAGTTGGGTGGTCTTCCGCGCAAAGGTTGCATGAATACTTCGACTTCTTTCTCTCTATGTTTCCCCCGCCAGCATTATTGGTGGATTTCTTATCCCCCTTACCCTTCTTTGGTTGTTTTTTCTTCCCTTCAGCCTATTGGTTGGCCTTTGGGTTCGTTGATTGCATGCTATTTACATCCGATGTCTGAGTAGGGGGAGAATCTGATCTAGGATTTGGGCTGGCCACTGTCTGTTGTATCGACAATTGTTGCAATTGGTTTTACAATGGATCAGTGGGATTTGCTTTTGATGAACCAACAATGCCGTCAGCATGTGGTCTAGACTTATGTTTGGTCTTATCAAGAATAGATCGTGGTGCATCTGGTAGAACTTCATAATGAAAATCAGACTAAGAGTAAATCAAATCTAATTGTTGAGATCTCATTATCACTTCTTCCTCTGAAAATACCCCTGACGTTTCTACATCCTTGGATAGATAGGGTACCAAAGGCTTAAGGAACCATTCCAGTAGGAATTTCGGTGGAGCTGGTACTTTAATCAAACTCTTCCGGTGCCACCATTATCAGATGTGATCAGAGATATGGTTGGCCTTTGTCAACTCAAAGTTGGCCAATAGTTCGGTGCTGACATCATATCTCATAGGCAATTGACATTGGTTTAAGAAAACCATTGCCAATTTTCCAAAAGTAGAGTATCTTGAACGGTTGAGCTTGATGTACCATTTTGCAGCACTCCCGATAAGAGTGTGTTGAAATAAAAGCAATTGGATAGAGTCATCCCTCAAAGAATTGGATGAGAAACATAGGGGAAATGTGGTCACATGCTCTCCCAGATCTTCGTTAGGATTACCTTAAAACTTTGGAATGTCCTAGGGAAACTTGGTCGACATAGCAGGCCAATGTGGATCGTGACAGATTGGGTCATTCAATAATTTTGACAAGTCTGGCAAGTGAAAAGTTGCCAGAAATGGTAGCTTAGGTTGTTGAGTATGTACAGGAGGATAGGAGCCTGGGATTTGGCTGGCACCAGGTTGCTAGGAAAATTTAGGTTGTTGGCCCAGGTTCTGGTAAAAACCATGGCCTAGGCTAACATTCAGATGCTTCACTGGTTGAGACATCATCGACTGACTCCCGTAATAGGACGTTGAAGGCTGAGAAGGGATTTCTCTTGACGTTGTGTTCCAAAGGTTCTGGAAAGGGTTTCCCCCTGCCGATCCTACAGGCATAGGTACTGAGCCTTTCTCAGGGTTCCATTGACCATGGAATGGGTTGCCCCTGGTCGAAATCCCTGATGAGGGAATTGATCCCTCCCATGGATTCCAAGTTCCTTGAGAAGTGTGTGCCCCCTGTGTAGGAATAGTACCTTGCGCAAGATTTTGTGATCCAAAACCATGGTTTCCCTCAGCCGAGATGGCAGCTGACGTGAATGTGTTTTTACCAAACGTGCCAAACAAAGAGAACAACAAAGAACCCACCGGTGTGGTACTAGAAGAAGGTCCTTGACTACCTTCTCTGAATGATTTGTAATTCATGTTTGGCCAGGCGGGCTACTGAGAAGCACCACCAAGCGAGGGGGACGATGGAGGTATATGACCCCCGCCATAAGGGAAAGCGTTATAGGGGGATGAAGTGCCCCCCATGGACCCTTGCAAAGGAGCGTTAGAGCTCCCTACCCCTAGACCCAAAGTCTGTAGGGTGGAGTAGGAGAGGACCGAGTTTGTGTCAAAGTTGGGAATCCCGTATGAAAATGGAGGGCTCGTTGCACTCTGTGTAAACAATATTGTGATCACTGCCATGGATAGAATTAGACCACTGCCCGAGGTAGAGGCGGTCAAGACCATAGTGGCCTAAACCTGCGAAGGTGATTTAGGAGGCGTAACACCCCCAGTTGTGGCAGTCATAGAGGGAGTATGAGGAATCCCTGATGAAGTAGCAACATTTTATTCCATCGCTGCTTGCGGGATTATCTGACGCTCATGATGCGTTACCCTTAGAGGGCAAAGTTGTATCAGAAGTGGCGCCAAAAATTAGGTGATCAGAGAGTTATACGGACTGAGAGATTCCACTCCAAGGTCATAAATAGTTGGTCCCTCTGGAAACTAATTTTCTCCTCTCGGAGATGGCTTGGTTATAGTTTCCTGTGGCCCAAACACCTCAAAAGAACCTTGCGAATCTAGTCTTCACCTTCGCGGTGGCAGTGGTGGCTCCAAATTAACTGGTGGCAGGGCCAAGAGACTTCATGATCGGAGGAGCTCTTGATATTCCACTGTGGGAGAATATCAATGAAACACTATGGATTTCTAACGTTGAAGACCAAAACACGCACTATAAAAGTTCCTAGAGATAAAGCAATCAAACCACTACAACTAGTTGGAAGAAGAGTTACACCAGCCAACACTAGAGAAACTTACCGGTGCAAGTGAAAATCGAATACAGAATCACCCTTCGGGTATACTCTGCAAAGCATGGCTCGATGTCTTCCATAGGTACCATGGTATACCCCCGCAACCACTCCTGTAAGTCCCTAAAGTAAAGGAAACTAGGTTTCCATCTCATGAACAACTACCAGGTGGGTAGAGTAGATAGTCGGGTGTACCGTAATGAGCAAGGTATCAAGCCCAAAACCTATTGAGGGTATCGAAAGAAAGTGTTACGAAATATGACTGAGGACCTCGAATGGATTCAAGACCCATGAAGATCCGTGGAAAATGTGATCAACGTAATCCCAAGATAAGTCCTCTATATGCATTCCTCCGCTACGATTGGTCTGAATTTGGAGGGGTTATCTCTGCTACCTTTCCGCACGCGACCTCATGTTTATCCCCTGTGTTAGAGGGGGGTCCCGTATAGTTTCCACATTACTGGACTTTTTCACTCCCTAGCACAAAATCCTATGTTTGTTTTGTAGCCTTGAAGAGTTTCCTCTCCAACCTAAATCAAGGCTCTAGTCTAATCTAGTTAATGGACCCTACAAACACAAAGTCTAATAAATTTCAATTAAGCGTTGATTTTAAGTGGTTTGTCTTAAGTCAAAGGAATGGAAATGAAACTGGCGATGTTTGTTAAGAGACGAAAGAGAAGAACAAATGTTGGAAACAAAATTACTTCTTTTTCAACAAACAAAAATTTGCAAATTGAACACTCTTTAACCAACTTTTCTCTCTAAGATCTTTTAAAAGAAAAAATAAAAACTGAATTTCGCTCAACTGCGAGCTACTTAAATTCCTAAGTATTGAGTAAAGAACTTAAGAAAACACTCTTCTTCTTGAAAAAACAAATAACCTAACTATTTAACCAAACAAGAATCTGAAAACTTATATTTTTTTTTATGCTCCAAAATAAGAAACTTGAAAATGAATTCTTTTCTTTTCTTCTAAAGAAAGTAAAAAGGGAAAGAAATGACAAGAAAAGACCCAATAAAATGACTTAAGGCCTACTACAGATCGCATGGAGTCACTGAAAGAACCACTAAGGCTGAGACAGAAAAGACTCACAGACTCATCACAAAAACCCTTTCAACGAAAGCACAAGCAATCATTAAAAGATAAAGAAACCGACGTCAAACCTAGGCTCAAAAAATCTAACTACAGAGACCAGGACTAAATCAAGAAACCTCTAAGAAGTCAGAATTCAATCAAGGGAGAGGATGACTAACTCTCCTTAATAGAATACTTCCTTACACAGGCATGGTACTTACACTTAAGCAGCCTATGTATGTACGTGGGCTGTCCAAAGGTAGGGCGCGTATGTACGTGGTCAGACCTTCTGCAAGCCACGTACACCTCTGTAACTCCTTAAAAAAAAAAGTCAAAGGAACAAGGTAGGGAATACTTGTATGGAAGAACATAATCCCTTAAAGACACAATAACTTACAAATAACTCAAAGAGGTAATTAAACCAATTAAAACACCCAAAAAGATCCCAAAAAAACCCTAGAGGCTCCCCAGTATGGTCTCCAATTTTGCTATAGTGTGAAAAATTGCCTACATACTACACTAGGGTTCGAAAGTGCAGGCAGAGATAACTGTCTAAAGTATCCTACTTTTAACAACTATCCTGACAACACCCCACATTCATGCATAAAATACAAAGTATAGGGATCCGGTAGTCCTACCTTAAACTCTGTGTCCGGTGTCGATCCCTTTGTGCCCGGTCGTTTCTCGACTACAAATCTCCTCCCCACGATGACCTGCATTCACCAAAATACAAACAAGAAACTACAAACATGCATTATATATATGAATTAGTGGGTTAGATGTCATAACAAAATGTAAATCAAACATAAAGATTAAACACATCATATGGCGGGACGACAAAATTACTTCTTTATATTAATCTCACAAAGTCAATTACAAAATGAGATCGGTGACTACTCCTCAAACCCAGTCCTGGGATGCTCTTCACCAAGATCCAACTGCTTCCACGTATCCTTATTCTCTCATACTTCTCTCTAGAGAATGTACATAGGCTTATGGATGAGGAAAAAAGGGCAAGAATAAGGAATTCTGGCTCAAAACTCACAATGCGGCTGCAAATTATTGGGGCAAGGGGGGAAAGAAAAATGGGCAGAGTTTCAATGTTTCTATGTTTCTTCTTGGAATGATACCCAAAAAAATATTTTTATATGCCAAAAAGATGGTTATTCGGTTGGGTGATGGGATATAGGAAGTCAATTGGTTAGGAAACCACCCAATAGCCCGTAATCTCAACGAATCCCTTATAACTTTTTATTTTTTGCAACTTTTGTGAGTATATGCAGGTTTTAATTGTGCAGCTAGCATACGTACATGGGAAGTAGTGATGTAGATAGCGTACATATGTGGGAAGGAGTGGTGCAATGTGCGTACATCTTCAAAAATTTGGTTTTTAAGAAGAGTTATTCAGTATTGGCTTGGCAAAACTAGTAAGTAAGATGGCTTGCTGCTAGGTATGCATGTCTGGTGAAAATTAGGGTTATAACAATGAGGGATTATATGAGTAACAACTTGATGGTATCTTCTTCTCCCTCATCTCTCTTCTCTTCCACCATGGGAGGTCGCTTGGGATGGTGATAGCAGTTTTCCCAAAGAGAATCTAGCTTGAGACCCAACTCTCTATACCCTGACCTCGTCGGGGACATGTACTAAGAAACAAAGAGGAGGATCCTTCTCTAATTCCAATGATACAGATTATTTTGAGAATGAAATGTAGGTGGATATGTAAAAATGAAATATACATAGATGTTGAAATAAACATAGAGATATAGTAATGCACAATTTGTATTAATGAGAGAATGTACAGAAACTATAAAATTACAGAGTGAATGACTCACTAGAATGGTGGCATATTATCTCTGAGAAGAGATGTGATGGCTATGCTCATTCGCAAGAGTATGATGATGTCTACAATGAGGCTCTAGAGGAATTTTTAAGATAATTAAAATCCAAAACCCTAACACCTGAAGATGAAACACTAAAAGATTTTCGGGCCCCGATGGGGGTATTTGGTACGTCAACTTCCCAAGGGCATAAATTTTTCATATGATATCGATTTGGAACATACGATAGCTCTTTGGAAATGTCTATCTAAGGGATACACAAAATTTCCATCACACTCTGACTAAATCCTGCAGTGTGACTGTGGAGGGATGAAAAAACATTGTTTAGGTCCTCAAAATGACCCCATAAGTTTAGGATC
>JASDQU010437739.1:92169-102311 GCA_032191745.1 Picea mariana | reverse complement strand
TTGAATATGTTAGAGGGAAAGTACATGGCCCGACATGATTGACACATAATTAAGAAAACGTTCAAGGTGGGAGACATATTTTGGTTGCATTTGAACAAAAACAAGCTATAGAGTATTGCTAGGAAGATCAAGTATATATGGTATGATCCTTTTAAAGTATTGGATAAGGTGGGTAATAATTCCTATAGACTTAATCTACCCCCATATATGTGCATTTACTCAATAGTGAATTTTGAAAATTTGAAACTCTATCAACTGTTGGATCAGGAAACTAAGGAGAAATTCCTACCTACCATAGAATAATTAGCACCAGAAGCTTAGGATGATTTGGTATAAGATATATTTTTGGAGAATAATTCCAAAACTATCAGACATGGGTAGAATTAACTCTAGTAGATAAGTTTTAAAAGCAAACTTCCAGGCAAGACCAAACGGTACTCCAAGGAGAAGGTAGAGGAAAAATTTCTCACCTCATTTAGTAAAATATTTTGGGGATAAAAATCCTCCCTAAATGGGGAGGTATGATATAAAATGGATCATTACATAATTTTTCATCTATATTGGTACTTTCTATAAGTAAACATTGGAAGAATTGGCTTGCACGACCCATTTTAGGGGCAGGGACAAGTTTGGTGATTTAGGGTCTAAAAAATTCAAGATCTA
The DNA here is from genome assembly GCA_032191745.1 of Picea mariana. NCBI lineage: Eukaryota > Viridiplantae > Streptophyta > Pinopsida > Pinales > Pinaceae > Picea > Picea mariana. The sequence continues at coordinate 101,648 of JASDQU010437739.1, read as the reverse complement.
GTCTCACGCATCAAAAGACACTTTTTCGGGTAAAAAATATTACATAATATTCACCCCTATGACTAAGGTCAATTTCATAATAGAACGAAAAATCCAAGAGAACTAATTCAAACCAAAAGTAGTTAAAACATACAATCTAGTAACCACCAAGCAGTTAGAAACCACTTATCGGAACTATGAATGGAATCCAAGGTACTGCAAGAATACCAAAGTGTGAATAGATGCCTTGATGTCAAACACAAGGGAAACCACTTAGTCAACAAGGATTTATGAAATGTCATATGTCGAGCACAAGGTAACCTATCAATGATGACCATAGGCCCAAGGTGTTACTTTAGGTCAAACTCTTAGAGAAATGTGTCGTAGTCGATAAGAGTTGACCCCCCAATAAGAAGTCAATGAGGACCTTCCATACTGGCACACATATAGGATATAGATACTTGTTGATATTGATAACAACTTGAGAACTGGGAAGGCCAACATCATAAGTCAGAAAGTCTGAGGAATTTCCGACATAGGCTAAAACTTTCCTTGAACTTAAGCACGACATAAAAGTGAATTGGGAAGATTTGAATCAAGAATAAACAATGATATAAGTTTGCGACATGGGAGGCATAAATAGACTCTCCATAGTGATTGGAAGAGTATCCAATTGTAGGAACAAAAACTCAATAAACAAAGTTCAACTTCTTAAAGGCATACTAAAAACCCAACTTGTTGAGACATAGACTCAAAACTAGTACTTTGTTCAAGGGTGACATGACTCAAAACTACTATCAAACAAAAATGGAGAACTCAAATATTTTCCACCCATATTTTTATCATATTTTTTTTTTGTATTTTTCATATTACAAAAGACTAAAAAGGAATAAAATAATGTTAGAATATAGTGGAGGAAATGAGTGTCATGGGCAAGAAAACTAGTTCCACGCACATGTAACATACCTATGCTCAATGCAAGGAACATGTCTAGGATATGGAAACTTAGGGAATGTATCCTTCATGGATAAGGATTTCAAGTTGCAAAGGAAATAGATGCAAAGGCTAGCAACTGAAGAGAATGCATAAGAAATAGGATAAAAGACAACAATCTAAAGTTGAGATTAGGCTCAAAAGTGCAAGCGAGAAAATGCAATGCAACAATACAACTTAATGATGGGAAGCTCACCTAGGTAGGCCAAAAATTTGTTTTTACAAGAAGACATGAGGCTTCATCATATAGTCATAGCAGGACTAAATAGGGCTCTCTAGCCTATAAAGAACGTCGACATGGGCATCAAATGACTAGCAAGGCACTAACTAGGGCACACATGAAAGGTAGGTTATACCACATAAAGTACAACACTTTTAATCAACAAGGAAGGTTTGTGTCACAATTTAGTGGGGTCAACCCTATGGCAGATATGAAAAATAAATTGTTAATGCAAAGTGCAAGGAAAAAATTATTTATCCTATATGCCAATTGCTGAAAATTTACCTGCCAAAAGAGGTCAAATGTGGATTGCGATGATGAAAAATACTCAAAAACACCTTTTCTATTCATCACACATGGAAAAACTCAAATACTAACTCACAAACACTGGTTAGGTATTAGTCCATTTGGTAAAAATTGCAGTGAAGGCTTTAAACTATAGAAAAGTGGGTAAACAAAAAGTTCAAAATAGTGAAAAAACAAGTTTTTACCATTCCATTTGAAATTTTACCCAAGTTTGTTTATTTGGTGGAGAAAAACACACAAACTTTTATGAAGGATTGTTAGAGCATTGATCATCTAAATCACAAACCATGTTTACCAAGTAATGACTCATCTCTTTCTCTTTAATTTCAACCATTTAATTTTCAAGTTTGGTCAAAATTTGAGTTTGGGAAGCTCTTTTAAATGTATGGGTTGTGCATATGCACCTCCCTCATTCATGATACGTGTATAGAAATCCCTATACGCACCTTGTATTAAGGAAAGACACATATATATGCACCTTTCCTCAAGCTAAAGTACGTATATGCCCACGAGGTTTCCAGAAACACATTCTAACATCAATTTTGGACTTGTTGATGTATGATGGTGATAGTTTGGAGGGAAAGAGAACAAGAGGAAATAGATAACCAAGTGGTAGAATACCTAGAGGCAATCAATGTGCACCAAATTTGCGGGTTATTGAAATTATTCCAAGTGCCTATATGAGGGAACAAAAGGAACTCCTTCATACTTTGGTAGGATATTGGAGTTTGGATCATTATAATTTCATGTTAGATGACTAGCCTCTTAAGATAGAGGTTAATAATTGTTATCTCATTACAGGTCTTTCCCTACATGGTGTGCCAATGAATATTAGAATTCAAGGTGGAGGTGGAATGACCATAGACTAGTACATTGAAACCCACTACACCACAGGTACTCAAAAAGAGGGTACCCAAATACCTATCAGAAGTATTGAAATCCTGAGCTTGAAAATCATACTATTTACCATTGCTCAAGTGGCTTGTTCAACATATTTACATCAAGCTTCACGCTCATAGATGTTCTATGGGGTAGAATGCCTACAACCGATTGTATTTGATTGGTGTATAGAGAACTTGTCCTCGATGAAAATGCAATTGACAGACTGTAAATTGGGAAAAATGAAGAACTTTGGGTATGGGAGAATCTTGTGCTCTTTCTTCTTCAATCAAGTTCTAGAACTAAGTCCATGGGTATCACTTAGCCCAATGGGAATCCGAGATCCTCAAATGCTTTGTTGGGTTGATGAATTGATGCATAGGTTAGAAGGTGGGAATAGCACTAACACATTTGACGATGAGTTTTTTGCATGGTGGTGTCAACAGATCATTTACATCAATGATTACCTCTAAATAGGGATATACTACTGCAGGGATCCAAACATGTCAGTTCCTCCCAATGCCACCTGGTTTGACATAGGTAATAAAATATATATTTTTTATGTTATCTATTTTTTTATATCTTTCACCTTAAATGAACTCAACAGATAACCAAAATAATTTTTGCATCGACCACATCTATAAAAACATGTTGAATGCATAGATGTTGGACCCGTATGACCGAAGGGCTACCCCAGATACAAGAATTTTGGTAGAGTCAAGGACCAATTCAAGAGATATGGAAATAAAGTTCTACTAAATTTGCAATGGAAATTGGAAGGAATATCCCTCCAAGTGTTGATGGCACATATTGAGGACCTTCCAAAGAAGATGTAGTGATGGATGGTAGGGGTACCATGGTGTTGGTTTAACCTAATTTATCTACTCTGATCTTACCTTACTATCACAAGTTGACCCAGATTCAGATTTAACAAGGTTCCAACAAAATCCCTCTAAAACTATCGCCCCCCTTGGTAAACCAGAAGGAAGTGCAGTGCACTACGCAGTCTCACCCGAGATAGTTCTATGGGTGGCTGCAATACTTAGACGCTTGCAACTTGGTAATGAGTGGGGATGTGTGGTTGTACCTCGCGATCTTCATTTATTTAGTCTAACATCTGAATTAATCAATCACTCTTACTCATGCATGTGAAATGTTAGATCTAACCAATTCCTTCATTCATTTATCTAGCATTTAATTATTAACAATAATGGAGATGCATAAAATGCATTCACATAACACAAGTTTTACTGTGGTTCACCCCCCCTGGGCTACATACACAAATATTTGGCTCTCAATCTCTTTTATTATGTCTCAGCAATATATCACGCCACACACATTTATAGTCTTGGATCTTACAATATCAACAGGCTTCCTAATCTAGGTGAGGCTGGCTAGATCGCACCAGGCTCCTCAGCCTATGATTTAACCCTCGAGATCGAGTTGCTTGACTCTTCTCTAGATAACCAACTTAGAAAATGTTTTCGTTCTATCCTTTCTCACCCTCCTCTCTGTCTCTCACTTTTTATAGACCTCCTAGGTACTACTTATACATATTATTGGCTTATCATCCATTACAATATCTTGAAAAAACCCTAACCATAATGTAGTTAGGTCTCCCTTGCATGCGTGCCTCACATGCTTCCCTTGCATGCGCTACTTTTCCTTCCAGATGTCTTTTCTTCCACTTCATTCTTTTCTCTCAAAAAATGGCCTTTTCCCCAAAATTGGCCTGCACCCAACAAGCCCCCAACACTGACATTGTGGCTCATTCCAAGTCACTGTCTAACTCTTGTGTCTACCACTGCTTGTGCCAGGGCTTCGTACATGTATACTATTCATTGACACTTCTCCTGAGCTTGGATGCTCTTTGTTGTCATGGCTTCGATCAACTACACAGTGACTGGTGGTATTAAGATCTCGCCTCCCTTCAAGCCTATATGTTCGAGGTGTTCTTTCACTGCATCGATTTCCACGACCAACTGTTCTGCCTTTTCCTATAAGGGATCCAACTGTGCTTGTCATGCGATTTTTTGTGCCTTTACCGCTTTTTCTTCTTCTTGGAGGTTCTTCATTTCTGCGGCTATCTTAATCTTCTCTGGAATGGACATTCTCTTATGTCGTTGCTTGACATCTTCCATTGTTGTGTGTCATCTGACATAGCTTGAAATACTACATCTATCTGGGTCTCCATCTGATTCACTTTTCGTTGCACTATCTCTTTCCTCTTCCCTTCTTGGCTGATGGCTTCCTTCAGTGTCATATTTTATTCTTGTGCTAGTTGTATATTCGTCACGTCACACCTCGCTCTGGACTGAATCTTCTGCACGATGCTAACCTATAACTTATATAGATCTTTTGTTGGTATCTTGGTCATATCCAAGTCTAATGTTTCGATATCCTTCACGGGCTTTTGTGCCATTTCCTCATCGATTAACAACATCACTGGTGTTATGATAAAGTTAACACTTCCCTATACTGTGATTCATATTGTTTCTCTAACAAGTTCTTCTTCTCTTACTGGCATCAATTTGTCCTTTTTTTGTTGTTCCGCCTTGATCCTCAACTATTCTAACACATTTTTTACCTCCTGTACCTGTTCCAAAATTGAAGCTATATGGTTTTCTGCATTTTCCTATACTTCTGACAACTGATCTTCTACTATCATGGCTATCAGTTCTACGTCGTCTTATGTCAGTGACGCTTCCATTTTTTTCCTGTGGGCATTTTCTTTCTTCCTGGCACCACTTAATTGCGTTGTTGTTCTATTTCTTTGGGAGTCTGGTTGTTCAGGTGCTTCGGGAATCTATGTATCCATGCTAGTGTCCTGCTCAACTTCTTTGTCCATGGTTATGTCTTGCTCCTCTGTCTTCACTTCCTCTATACTCATCTATCCTGTCGGTCCTCCTGGGGCCTTCTTTGTATCCTGTGGACCCTGTGTCGGACCACACTGTGATGTATTTTATGTCCTAGTATTCTTCCGAATGGAACTGCTGGCCCCCTCTGTCCCTATTGTTGTTTTCTTTTGTTGGGTAGCTCCATTCCTGCGTATCTGTTGTGCCCAGAGTGTGGTATCCTATGTTTGGAATTGTATTGGCGGCGTTGCACTTGGAATCTATGGTACTCTCCACTCCTCATGCCACTCTTGGACCTCCATGTGGATTTCCTGCATCGTCACGCAATACTTCAGTTGCAACCACTCTTTGGTGGGGTCCTTCTTTTCCTGTAGCCACATGCTATGGCGTGATGCGCGGAAATTGGCTATCTGTCCATACTCCTGGAAATTTTCTGGTGATATCCTCCATGTCTATGTCACGCTATTCTGAATATTTGTTAATTTTAAATGTGTTGAACCTGCACATAATAGATCTAGCTAAACAATGATACACACATTTGCAGAGAGAATAGGAGAAAGAAGAAGAAGGAGAGAAAGAATGGAAGAATTCTCATTAATCGTATTCCACTCTCAAAGAGTGAATAATTTACAATAGATATAGGATACATGAGTAACTAATGAGACATAGTGGTGGTCTAGATTGATCTGGACACACACTAGCAGTTACAAGAGTAAACTGCCACCTAGTCTAGTCTCTCAGGTAGTTACAGGAGTGAACTGCCACCTAGATGAGTTAACTAGTCAAATAGTCTTCAGTTAACTGACTGAACAAAGAGTAGTGAGTTGGTGATGATCCCAATGTTGCATGGTGACAAAACCAATGCAACATCTAAAATCAACTCAACTAGTCAAACTGAAGTGTCAACTAAAAGAGAATATTCTCCAGGTGGAATATTCTCCCCTAAAATATAGGAGACTGGATAATGAATAATTATGACTAATAAACAAGGAATAAACTTAGGAAAAATAAATCCTAGGTGTGTGTGAAGCAACTCCAACACCCCTCCTGAACATCACTATGGAGAAAATAAAGAATGGGTCCTGGCTACGAGGTCATGCTGGGTACCCAAATACAAAAGATACACTAAACTAAATGAGGAAAGAGGGAAAACCTCATGGGAACAAACACCCCCTCAAATTACAATGCATAAAATAAAAAATGATAAGGAACAAAAGGCATTTGCTAAGAAACCATGTCCTCCACTCCAAGAAGACCTCGCAACTGTGCAAGTTTGTGCTCTCTGAAGATTTTGTTGAAGATGTAGATGTCTTCACAGATCTGATGAAGTATATGCATCATTGATATTTCCACACATATCCACTTTATCTTCTTGCAATGAATAATATCCAAATAAATTTTGGATGAAACTTTGAAAACCGTACGATCGTTTTCGAAAAAATGATGAAATTTTGTTGATTTTGAAACGATCATAACTTCAGTTCCCAGACTCCGTTTTGGACGATTTTTTTTTTTGAAATTGGATATTTTCTCGAGAGGAATTAAAATATCCAATTCGTTTTTGCAAATGTTTCTCATAAAATATTAGAATGGCATCTGATGTGCATGGATCCCTTTTAGTCTCCTGAGATGCATGCATGGTGCATGCAACAGTGTCTGCATGTGACTCCTGAGATGCATGCCATATATCTTCCACATGAATTTCAGAAAACAAATATGAAATGGAGTAGACATCATCTTCAATTAATGGAATACAAATTTTTGTAGATACTTGTGTAGAAGGCTCTTCAAACTGAGATGATTTATTTTCCAGTGGTTTTTCTACATTCTCTATCTTGTCAACATTTTCCATGCATTCTTCCTTATTTGATGTAGACCTATCATCCCTCAGACCAAGATCCACTCACAGGATCATTCTTTATCTCCTTTGAGCTAAATCGACTCTTTCAATTCCTTGTTGGAATCTCAATTCAATCGATCCACAGGTCCTTTCAGAAGCTCCCCTGTGCAAACAACACTAGGCGCGAGCTCCACCTTTTTGTGCGACCATAGAGCTATGACTAAGGCCCAATTCCAAAGGCGCTTGTCATAAATCGAAAATCGCGAGTTCATGAGTTGAGGCTCCCAACTCTTCCTTTCCAATCTCGTGATACCCGAAATGCCGATACGGGTATGGCTCTTCCCCTGTCAGTGCCTTCCTTGCGCGACAACCAACTAGGCTAAGTGCTAGCACCTCTCGCTACTCGCACCTTCACGAGTTTGAGTGTCCAACCTTGGCACCTTCCCTTCACAAACCCTCGAGATGCGATGTTATCTTTCCCCTCTCGTGTTCTTGCTACTTTCCACTTCGCGAGTTGAAGGGTTGAGCTCTCGTGCCCTTGCTCCGCGAATCCCCGAGACGCGAGAAGTCAACGGAGTGTTGACTCCTTCCTCCAGGCGATGCATGTCTGCCTGTTAATCACATGGGCCCACCTTGTGGTTCTACCATGTGTCCCTCATACCCCAGCTTCGACACTTCACGACTTCGCTTCCCGAAGCATTACCTCCTTTGTATCCCGACACCCGAAGTGTCGAGATCCCAAACTCCTCGTTACTCCTTATCGCAACTCAAGACTTCGGGAATTTTGGGACAAAAGTATCGACCTCTTTTCCTCTGATATGACAAAATGCCGAGTTCCGACATGTTTCCTGGTGCTAGCCCCACAACGAAACTTCCCTCCTTTTCAGAGTTTCGGACTTCGTGATTTCGCGAATCCTGATGCCAAAATTTCGGTTCTTCAACCCACGAAACCCCAAAATAGTCAGTAAAGATTTGAACTTCATGTCAAAAAGTATGCCACCTATCCACTCTCCACTGTCCATAGTCTTTAAGTCTTTTCACCCCTTCGGGACTTTGCACTTCGCGATTTCACGAATCTCGTTGCAAGACTTTCGGGACTTCAACTCACGAAACCCTGAAATGGAAATTCACGAGTAAATCCAATGACCCTAGTTGGCTTGGATCTACAACCCTATCTCTTCTGAGCTTACACTTTGGAAAACACTCACCATAACTCCCCCACTCCTCTGCAATATCTGACGGCTCTCGGGATTTCGCGAATTCTCCACAGAGAATTCCAATCGTCCGTTTCCTCCTTGACAACTCCCACAAATTAAACAGGCTATCTCTTCGCTGGAACTTATCTGCCTGCAAAGTAACTTTGCAACGCTTCCCTTTTAACTCTTCAAGGTACTAAGCCTCCTGAGCTTCTCTTCTATAAATTTGAAGACTCTATCTCTTCATAGCTTTCTCCACAACTCGAGTCTGTAAGAAGACTCCTGCACGCACTCCTTACGGCAATCCTTCAATACTTCCAAGTATTGAATTCTTAGACTCTGCGCACTCCTTGCGACAACATTCTTTCAACAATTCCCTCAGGTTGTAAGATCTAAGGCTCTACTCGGCCTGCGCACACTTTGCATGGCTCCTGTGCTTGACTTGCACTTATGTGAAAATGAGAACAATGTTATCCCTCCTGAGCTTTCAGAGATGAACTCTGATTTTTGTCAACGCACACCTCGTGGACAATTTCGCTGCACTCCTTGCAAGAAAACTCTTGCTCAGATAGAGAAACAATTGAAACTCATTCCTTACTCTCCCTCTCTTTAGATTTCAGACATTAAATATGAAATGACACATTCACACATCAAAGAAAATGCATAACAGAAAGTAACAAGCATATATCAATCAACATGTACAAACACAGAAAGCAATTGAACACCATGAGTCTGAACTAAAGATCTTTGTATTAATCCAGAACTTCTGTACATGGGTTTTTACTTTACACAGCTCCCTGCTTTCTCATGCTCTCTTTGATTGATAATGTTGCTAATGTTACAAATGATACAATATGAGGGTGTCTATATCCTGTTTCCCTCCTACTCTCTAAACTGTCAAATCTAAGAAATTAAGGCTACCTACTTACATTTACTAACATAAATGCCTCTACCTACTTCAGACGAGAGTGGGACACTCAAGGTCTGATTACAATCTACCAGTACGCCCTTTTTTAACTGTCTCATTTAAGTTTGGCGCATCCCTCTTCAAAATGATTTAAACACTTTTGAACATGTACCAAAATGCGTTGGCGCTGCTTGCGCTCGCTTGCTGTTGACGATGCTCCTGCATCATACTCCCTTGCTTGAAAATTTTCATGGGCTCCTATCCATGAGCTCTCGCATGGTCTATCCATGATTCTGGATTTATG
>JASDQU010437739.1:35727-57039 GCA_032191745.1 Picea mariana | reverse complement strand
CGGGGGGGCTATCCCCTCGACTGGGTGGTCTGGGGGCAAGCGGGCCCCCAACGAGGGTTCGGTGGCGAAGCCCTCGAAGGAAAAATTGCCTTGTAAATGTATATTGTAATTTCATTGTAAATCTGGACCGTTCATTATAAGGTCGCAGATCTAACGGTAGAAATTATGTTAGGGTTTTTTTTCCCTAGAAGGCAACCCTCTGTTATGAGGGAAATGTATTGCAGCTATGCATTATGGAGAATATTGTATTCTGAGATAGGAGACTGTGAGAGAAAGAAGAGGAAGTTACAACGGGTTTTGCTGTAGGTTGTATCCCTTCATTTGTTGGATAATAATAAAGGAAGGACCTGGCAATTTCTCTGGTGGATGTAGCCCACATTGGGTGAACCATGTAAATCTGTGTCTCGTATTGTGTATCTTCTGTGTTTTGTTTCTGCATTTGTTTTATTTTATTGCTCCATGGTCCTATTTTTCTAACACATAAGACAGGTACAATACAAATTTTTCTACAGAATGGGGATCCTACTAGTACATAGTCATGCCTTTTGGGCCGAAGAATGCACCAACTATATTCTCAAGAGTAGTCATATCTTGTTTTAAAGAATTCATCCATCCGTTCTTAGAAGTATACCTGGATGATTGGACAATATACAGTCTGTTGAAGGACCATGTAGAGGTGTTATGGATGATAGAAATATGCAGGCAATGTCAGATATCACTAAATATCAATAAGTGCATCTTTGGGACACCTTTTGGGATACTATTGGGCCATATAGTATGAAAACAAGGCTTGCTAGTAGATCCTACCAAGATTGCAATAATTGTCAATTTACCACCACCAAAATTAGTATGTAAATTGAGAGAAACATTGAGACACACATGCTACTACAGGAAATTCATAAAAGGGTATGTGCATATCACTGCACCAATGGAGAAACTGTTGTGGAAAGATAGTAAATTTCAATGGTATGAGGACTGTCAGAGAGGATTGGACAGTGTAAAGAGAAGATGGCAGCAACACCAATAATAGTATTCCCAAATTGGGAAAAGACATTTCATGTGCATGTAGGTGCATCAACTATAGAACTTGGAGCTATTCTAGCGCAGCCAGGAACAGGGGAATTGGACCATCCTATAGCATTTGCTAGAAGAAAATTGTCAGAGTCAGAGCATAATTACAATACCATAGAAAGAGAAGGCCTAGATATGGTTTATGCACTCCAGAAGTTAAGACGTTACTTACTGGGAAAAAAATTCAATATGTTTACAGATCGTTCAGCTCTTAAATACCTACTCAATAAGCTAGTGTTGGGGGGGGGAGAATTTGTAGATGGTTATTGTTGTTCCAGTAATTTTACTTTGAAGTAACAGTCAAACTAGAGAAGTTGAATGCAGGACCTGATCACCTATCAAGGATCACTAATGGAGAGGAACCTATGAACTTAGAGGAAAACTTCCCTGATGCAAAGTTATTTTGAGTACAAGTAGCTGATGAATATTTTGATGACATCATTAAATACTTGAGTACAAGGACTATGCCACAAGAATTCAACACTGCACAAAAGAAAAATCTAGTATTCTGAGCTGGAGACTATCAATTGATTGAAGGACACTTATATAAGATGGGTGTAGGAAGTATCTTGAGAAGATGTGTACTAGAACAAGAAATACCTAGGATTTTAGAAAAGGCCCATGAGAGAATAGTAGGAGGGAATTATGCAGGCAAAGCTATCGTGCAAAAGGTATTGTGCACAGGACTATAGTGGTCGACCGTTCATAGAGATGCAAAGGAATACTGCTAGAGATGTGATGTATGTCAGAGGGTTGTGTTGAGGGGTCCTAAATCCCTTTAACTCAACAGAAGGAACCAAACCCGCCACCAAGGCCCAATTAGACTCGGCAGCATTTGATAGTGGAATGGTTCTCCAGAACTTTAGATACAGCCAAACATTCAAATGGGATTTACGTAGTGATTGACAGGATATCTTGAGAAAGTTCCTCCAATTTAAACATTCTCTTTTTGTATTTTGTTTTATTAGATGGGTCTAATAAAAATATTTGTGCTAGTATAAACCAACTGGTAAAAGGGGGGAATCTTAACTACTGAAGAAGGCTGAGCTTGGGATAACCCTTGTGCTCAAGCATGCAAAAAAATATTTTCACACCTGTGACAAGCCTAGTACTAATACATCAACTGGCTGGTATTTCAATTATTGACTGAGATAGAATTATCAAAACAAAACATACATGCTATAAAATGATCCTAAGAAAAATAGTTTCCTTATATCTAGCATTAATCACACATTAACACAATGATTTGATTTCATGATTAGAGACAAGAACTACAAAAAATATTGAAACAACTAACTTATCAATAGATTCATAAACTCTTACTCATTACAACATCCATTCATGAAATAAAGTCAGAGTTAATTCCTCCTCAGATCCAATCACACACGCCTTTGATGAAAAGAAAAATTTTGTCTCTGGTCCTAAACAAGACTTCTCAATTAAGGTAGTTCAGAAATGGTTCTTTACAATTCCAAAAATGAGGGTCTTTGCCAAAATCATCAACCATTTCTAAAAGGTCGATCCTCTTATTTATAATGAAACATTAACTAAAAATAACTATCAAAAGTGCAAGCGAAGTAAAAAAAAACATCGTCACATGGCTCTTCCATCTCTCTGTCTTATAATAGTCATCGAATAGTTTCAATGAAGTCGATGAATCTTCTCATACTCTGACCATTTGATGAAGCATTCCTCGCATGTGTTGGCATACGTGAATCTGTGTTGGTCCATCAAGGCCAAAAGGATTTCCTTTACTTCTACTGCCTGAGCCCGATAATTAACTATTTTAACACTTAACTATTGCAATACTGTTCGAGCCTTGATCGGGTGCTCCATGAACTATTGTACTTGACCTCGTTCCATGCTCTCCACCTTTTCTATCTCTGTAGTCCATGCTAATTCTTGTTCTTCATGTTGTTTGAATCTGTCATGCAAGTCGACAAAGTCCTCGGGTGAGCCGAATTCTGGGAGATCGATGTCTTTCATCTCCCGATTAGTCTTGACCCAAATCCTTTCGCAATCAGCCCATTTTTTCTGAATTTCCCGCTGAGGTTCTTGGGCCATTTTCACCTAGTATTCGACCACTTTCCTTATCCAATCTATGCTATTGTCCCTCAACACTCGAATACCATTCTCTTCGGCGTCTCGACCCTTTGGAACCACATTGATGTAATCAATTCTTTCCACTACTTGGTGGGCCTTCTCATACCATATTTCCACATCTTTGCAGGTCGCTAGCACCATAAGGGTGTCTTCTTGGAAGTCGGTTATCCCTGCAGTGAAAAGGTGTCATTCGTTTGTGAATTTGTGATAGGTGTCTTGGAACTCACTTCTTAAAAACATTGTGGCTTGTGTGGAGTCCTGATATTATTTCTCCAAATGGAGCATATGCTTCAACTCCTTTAGCATAGTGGCCAACTCCTCTTCATCTTTTATTTCTCTATCCAGGGTGGCATTTGTGATAGCCATCATTGTGCTAATGAGCTCGAACATCTTTTCATGCTTTGTGCTAATCAATTTTTCCTCTGTGGTGATGAGAATCAAACTATCCAATGTAAGCCTCCTCTTCATAGTGGTTCTCTTCACGATTCTTGTATATCGGCGAGCTCATCAACAAGTCCGGGGATTTGTTGTTCTCCCCAAGTTAGAATATTTTCCAAGCTCTCGAATGTGTATATTTGTTCTAGGTTGGGTTCCTGAACCTCTTCTACATGTCCCGATGGCTTGAATTTTAGTTGTTTCTCATCGACTGGTAAGGTATTGGACAAAACTGAGGAACTAGGTTTAGGTTAGGTACTTACATGGTAATCAACTGTTGAAATGTCGATTTCTTGTTGTGGAATTTCTTCTTCCTATCCGCCTGATCCTAGCTTATCCCTTGCGCTATCCATTGGGGTTCCTGGTATGTCGAGTGGCTCAGTGTCTAAGGCACTTTATCTCTCATGCTCACTCTATGGACGACTCTGAACTGGAACATAGAGACCCATGGTAGATTCTCTCTTAGGTTCTTTCTCCTCTGTAATCTACACTGGAGTCACTAGGGACACCTCCGAATTATCCTCATCATCGTATATGGTTATCAAATCGATCAAGGGATTTGGTACACTTTTTCTCCCTGATGTCCTCTCTCTCTCAGGTTGGGTTGAAATTTCCCCTGGTGATCTGATCTGTGGTGTTGGAACTTGAGGGTTTTCTGACCCAGTGATTTATTCAAGTCGCATCGAATCTAGGCCACTTGGTTCCCCTCGGCTTTCGATTTGGTTATCAACGAGAATCCTCATCATTTCTATTAGATCAGGGTCATTTTGCAATTGATCAATGATTCTCTATGCCATTTATAGAAAGAGTAATTCCCTTCTCTGTGCCTTTGTTGTCTCTATCACTATGATTTATTCCCTAGATCTAAGGGCATATTGAGTTGACTTCTCTGTTGTTTCCACCTGTTCATCCATGCTCATGACCTTGAACCTGGTCATATTTGGGTTGGCCATTTGCTGTACCAACTCATCCCAGTCTTGGGTGTACTCTGTGAAAATTTCATCCTAAAACTTATCATGAGCATACGACCAACATGATGATACCTATGAAGCATGTTGGAGGACCAGACCTTTAGGTTCATGCATGCAAAATCGGCTTGTCGGGAATATGAATTCAAATTGGCTCAACCCTTCTTGTTTGGCTTGAGTAGTATCCTTTACCAGATAAAAAGCCACATGGAAATCGTAGGATATGAAATATCGCTTCTTGTCCTTGACTAATGTGGCATTACAGCCCTGCAGGATGGTTTGATAGCATATTTATCTCACAATGAGCCGGTCTAGGACATGAGAGGGTAGGAGATGTGGTGCTCTGGTGGCCCCGAGAACCCTTATGTAGGTTGAGCGTTCGTCTAATTACCAATGGCCTACCTTTTCCACCATTTTCTTGGTTGTTGCAGATAATCTTCGACATTCCTACTTAAAAATAATAAAATCAATACTGGCGATGAATTCATCGCAGATGAGTGTGTAAGATGTTTTGTACCTGTTCTCCCATAGTATGATGAAATAAACATGGACTGGGAGCTCCACAACATGCTAGCTTAAATTCATGGTGACAAAGACATTCCTTGCATAGATGACATCGAGCATGTAGGAGGCCATGTAGAAAGTGGGTTCTTCCCCTTCTTTCGGCGTCTGAGCCTACTATACACAAACGCTCAATTGTTTAGAAATTATTTCTCCCCAGTTGAAGCTGCGCTTGGATATTGCCACTATGTACTTCAAAGGCATCCATGATTTTAGAAACTTGGAGAAGTCCTTTTCTCCATATAGTCGGCAGATGAGAGCCATCAAATAGATGTATGGCTCCTTTAGGTTAATCATCCCATACCAACCATTGCTACGGTTAGTGAAATTCTTGTCCTCCTTCCACCATGAGGCCATCAATCGGCTGGTGTCATGGAATTCATAGAAATTCACTACGAAGTCCATGTTTATCCATTCCTCTAGGTCCCTGAGCTTGTAGTATTTCTGGACTTCTTTCGGGAGGAAAAATCCGACACACATGCCATTCTCATCGTTGATAAAGAACTTATGCCCGTTTGTATGGTCGATTAGCCATTTCAGAACCTCTATGGAAGGGAAAATTGGGGTTTTGTTGGCCACCATGTGTAGATAAAATCGTCGGATGTTCGGGAACACCTGGTCATCAAGAACCCTTACGTTTGGGTCATTGTGTGGGATATACTTCGGGTATTCTTCCCAGATAATTTTGTTTAAGAGGTCCCCCCACCATGGGAGCATTAATTTGGATATGG
The DNA here is from genome assembly GCA_032191745.1 of Picea mariana. Lineage (NCBI taxonomy): Eukaryota > Viridiplantae > Streptophyta > Pinopsida > Pinales > Pinaceae > Picea > Picea mariana. Next base: position 51,170 of record JASDQU010437739.1, on the reverse strand, counting down.
TTCTTGCTTCTGTATCACCGAATGCCGGAGGCTGGAAAAAATATTTATTTGTTGATGTTTTAATGGAAGGCTTTGTGCTTGGAGCGTACTCCAATTGCCTCGTGGTTCCCGGAGAAGAAACTTCATCTATTTAAGCTTCTTTTAGCTTGGGTTTCCTCAGAGAGAATCTAGTGGTTGGCTTTCTTGATGATATCTTACCTCTACATCTTGTTTAACCCGGTTTTGATAATCGGAGGGCTAGTACATTCTCGAGACGCTCCCTTTTCTCCTTCGGATGCTTTGGAATTCAACTTGTGCGCAGAATGAATTTGTTCAAAACCTTTTTAAAGATTTAAACAGGGATGAACTTACCTTTTCGCATCAGCCATTTGATTCAGGTTATGAATGTAATTTCATTAAATTTTCTTCCATATCTTCAAATATGTTTAAAATTAAACTCATCGCAGGTTGACGGTGTGGGCACGGGTTGTAATGTGGTCTATCAACGATTTAAAATTGTTGTTGTTTAATCGCCACACGAGATAGAGAAAAATGAGGGATCAAGCATTAACTGGTTTATTAAATGTCCAAATCTGATCGTATATTTTGCCACAAACATCCCATCGTTTCGCTAGTCCAGTTGGTGAGTTGGGGATCAGGGTTCTGCTTCAAGCACTTTTCGTTGATAACTTCTTGCAAAATCTATGAAGCCGATCTATCTTTCTGTACAAAGCTGACTAGGAGGCATGACTAGAAATCAAGGAACCTTAATATGAATTGGGATGAACTAGGTTGTATGGCCCCCTTACGTGATAAAGACACATGGCATTTGATACTGGTGATTTCATTTTCTCGTGTTAATCAAAATCGAGACTTTATTTAAGATATATGTTATAAAACCAAATCCTATCTTGTTGACGCCAAAAAGTATCAAGGATCGATAATCGTTGATAAACCTACCCAAGTTCTCTCATATTGACTCTCTCGAAAAAGTCCCGACGCCAAAAACACATCAAGGATTGGCGATCGACGATATGTTTTTCGCAGAAAAAATGATTTTTTTAACCTTTCTAGATTTCCCCTACCCCGATAAAGTGCATCAGTCATCGACTATCGATGATTTCTTTACATCCTTTTTTAATGTCTATCATTTCAGTATTTTTCCAATGTCGAAGGGGATCGAATATCTCTTGAAACTTCGTGTGAATAACTTACACAAAACAACTCCACCTTCTGTCGATGTCAATGGGGATCGACGTTCGATGACTATTTTTACTCTGTGGTCCCTTTACTTGCTTGAATTTTTTCGACGCCGAACCTGAGCGCATTAGGTGAAGTGTTAGATTTTGATTCTTAATTTAGGTGTCAAGTTATTTTATACATGAGTTTTCACAATTTCAAACAAACGTGACTTGATGATAAGAGTCATGAAAACAAAACAAAGATAAACCATTTCCCAAAGTGAAATCGATTCAGAAAGTGAAGAAAACCAAGTGGTACCCAAAAGTGATAAATTTTTATAAGTCTTTTTAGGGTGTGTTGAGTGCTCAACAAATGGTGACTTACTGGGTGAAAGTAGAATCTTTGTTCCTTCCCCAGTCTTAGTTGATGCAGAAGCTGGTTAAGAACTTAATTGCTTTTGTTTTTCTTTTATCAGAGTCTCTTCTATCCTTTCATTTTAAATTCCCCCGATTCGTGAATATGGGACTGCCTGTGGGGTTTCAACATTTATTCCACCTTCTTTCCCTTTAACCATGATGCACACACCCTTTTGACAAGAGTCAAATAAATCATTCATTGGCACTAGGGATTTTAGTTATCATCATTCACTTGATGCGGTGTTTCTCTACTACCAGCGAGCATCCATATCCTCGGTGGAGTCACCCTGACATCACATACCTTGCTCTATTTCTAGAGATCATCCATAGCCCTGACGAAGTTATCTGCATACCCTCTCCTATCTCATGCTCATTTGATATAATTTATTTAATTTCGGTAGAGATGCCCTGAGCGAGTGGGAGAGGAGGACATCTATTATCTGCAAGATGATATGGTTAAGGTGAAATTTTTTTATCTTTGTCTTGAGGTACATGTGGTCCTTTCCATATTACAATATTTCCCTTTAGGTTTTACCAGACCACCAAGCAGACACTTCATCACTTTCCAAGGTTTTTTATTTTCAAAGGTTAGATACAGAATTCCTTTAAGACAACATCAATTCACCTAACGTTTCGTGTGTTGTATGTAAGCATGAGTCATGAACAGAGTTTGTTATACTGTATGAATTAAGGTCAACCTATGCCTTTCGGAACACAACTTCAAAGCACAAAAAATACTACAAAAAAAAAAAACAGAAATAAAGGACTCCGCAATCATCCCACCTAAAAATAAAATAGCATGAAAACACACACACACATTTTTTTTTTAACATAAATATTGTTTTAGGGCTTGGCCATTCACCGGGAGAGCATCAGGTTCCCCCCTCATATTTTGAAAATGATACATGCCTGCCCCAAGTTTCTCGGCTACCTAAAAAGGTCCGAGCCATAGATTATGAAACTTTGAATGTTTTCCCTTTGTTTCATTTTCCCTAACCCATTTCAAGACTAAGTCTCCTACTTCAAAATTCTTCTCTTTGGCCTTGTGCTTGTCAAACCACCTTTTAACTATCTGCTGATGAGCAACGAACTTTTATTTTTCTTTCTCTCTTTCCTCTTCCAACATGAGGAGGGTATAAATACATTGTTGAATAACCGATGAGGGATGTCCTCTAGATCCTTGAGCAAGCTGAAGAGTTGGAAGGTATAGCCCATTCGAGAGAATGGATTCTTATCTGTATTCCAGAAAGTATGCAAAATTCCCTATAGCTTCCTTGGGTGTTACTCTATCGGCCCATAAATCATTATGAAATGAACTATGCCAATTTATCTGATTGTCTGCTTCCATTTTCTTCAATATCCTCACTAGGTTCTTATTGGTTGATTATTCCACTCCATTCCCCTATGGATAGTAGTTTGTAGAGTATCTGATTATGATTCCTTTGTCTAGAGCAAACTATGTTAATAGAGTGGAATAAAAGTAAGCGTAATTATAAAAACCAAGAATGGAAGGCATAATGAACCTTGTGATTAGGTGTTGTTCTATGAATTGGATTACAACCTTTTCGTTTATATGAGTTAGAGGGATGGCCTCTACCCATTTTGTGAAATAGTCCATAGCAATCAGTATGTATCTATGTTGTTTTGAAGAAATTGGTGTGATTTCTTCTATGACATCTAACCCCCATTGCTCGAATGGTCTAGAGATTGACATAGGTTGGAGTGGGATGACTGCTCTCTTTTCTGTCCCCATGCTCATTTGAAAAGTTTTACAGTTTCTAGCATATGTGTGAGCGTCTCTAAACAAATTAGGCCAATAATAATTGACTCTCAGTATCTTGTGAGCGGTGGTATTCCCTGCAAAATGTCCACTTGCTGGAAAATCATGGAGCTCCTTCAGAACCTTGTCTACATCTTCACGTTCGAGGCATATTAAAAGTACCCCATCATAATTCACGTGGAAGAGCACCAAATTTATGAGGCGATATTGTGTCGATTTTAGTCTGAGAGCTCTCCTTTCCTTAGGGTTTAGGTTTTCTGGGAAAGTATCGTGATGCATGAGATAAGTGAGTTTCCCATACCAAGAATCCTGGCTTGGGGGAACATATAAAGCTTCACTACACCATAACGCAAATTCATTCTCCCACCCGAGGTCTTCATTTACTTGGTCCTGGGATTCAACGGCCAATTTACACAATCCCTGTCCCTTAACCAGTTTGGAAGGTTTTATGTCTAGATCAAGTTATTGAACAACTACCATCCAGTTTACTCTTCTCTCCCCCATCTCTTGTTGAGTGAATAGGGATCAGACTGCAGGGTGGGGCACAATGACTTTGGTATGATTTTTTAGGATGTAAGATCCGAAATGTTTTACTGCCTTGTACACCACATAAGCTTGTTTGTCTATAGCAGGGTAATTTAGTTCATCCCCTTGGATATTAGTGCTCATAAATGAGACCGGAGCCTCATTGTTGTCATCATCCTTTTGAGTCAATACTGCAGCTAACAATTGGTTGGAGGAAAGAGTATATAGGAAAACATATTTTCTAAAGTCGGTACTTCGCAACATTGGAGCTTGAGATATTGCAGTCTTAATATTGCCAAAAGAACTTTTTTGTTCGTCATCCCACTTAAATTCAACATATTTGTGGATCAATTTTTGGTAGGGTTTGATAGTTTCAGCGAAATCGGGGATGAAATTCCTCACAAAATTGATTTTCCCAAAGAAGGATTGCATAGCCTTTTTGTTGTGGGGTAAGGGAAGTTGAGCTATTGCCTTAATTCATTCTGGGTCTATGTGAATTCTTTCTTGAGATATAATATGACCTAATTGTTTCTATTCATTGACACCAAATATAGTTTTCTTAGGGTTTAAATATATACTGTATTTCCTACACCTCTCGAAAATATGGGTTAGGTGTTGGATGTGATCTTCTCTATTCTTTGAATACACAGTCATATCGTCCAAATTAACTACTACACATTTGTTGATTAGTCCCCAAAAAGCTACGTCCATGGCCCTTGGAAGGTTTCCCCTGCATTGTTTAACCCAAAGGGCATGCGTTTATAAGAAAAGGTTCCCCACTTGGTTCAAAAGGTAGTTTTCAATTGGTCTTCCTTTGAAACTAGAACTTAGTTGTAACCTGAAAAATCATCCAACAGGAAGAAAATATCAGAACCAGAAATGATCTCCAAGAGTTGCTCCATTGGTGGGACTGGGTAGTTTTCCTTTCTAGATGCTTTGTTGAGGTTCCTGAAATCTACACACAGGCGTATCTCCCCATACTTTTTTCTGACAGGAACCAAATTTTCTACCCAGTCGGAGTGTCTAACCTGAAAGATAATTTTAACATCTAGCAATTTCTTTAACTTGTAACACTTGAGGGGTTCCAGATATGGGTGGTATTTCTGGATCTTCTATTGGAAGGGTTTTACTTCGGGTTTTAACAGAATTGTGTGTTGGATAATATGAGTATCATAATTTTTCATATCTCGACAGGACCATGCAAAAATATCTTGATATTCTCTAAAAAAATTGAGATAGGTATTCCTTTCTTCTTTAGACATTGTCTTGCCTAGATTTATATTTTTAGGGTTTTCCAGGGTTCCTAGGTTTATAGTCTCGTACATGGGATATGAGCTCTCTGTCTTTGTTTTTTTTGACCCTTTAAATCTTTCCCTTAAGTCAAATAGGTTCTCCAAATTGGATACCTTTTTCGGTGTCGTGTGAAACCTTAGTTCGTCAGTTGAGTAATTTGTTTCCCCTCTTTGTTCATGGGGACCGGTTTCTACTAATTGATCTTGGAATATCTCATCTTCAATGGCCAAGTCTTTAAAATTTTCCTGATTGGTTAATAAGTTTTTGATCTGTTCATCTCGTTCAAAGACCTTCCAATTAAAAATATTGTTGGGCATTGATGGTTTGTAGAGTAGCTCCACAATGAACTAGGAGGCTTCATAGTCTTCTAAAGGGGATATCCTCGAGGAAGCAATGTCCAGGGAATCAACAAGAGTATTTTTTGTTCTAGGGATCACTATAATGTTGAAGGCTTCAAAATGTTCTATTATCCTGTGCACTTCCTGTTGATAATTCCTTAGGTGGGGAGAGTTGCAATGTATAGTATTCCTTACTTTCCTAATGATGATTTCAAAGTCTCCGAAAACCTTTAGCTCTTTAACGTTTAAGTCTATGGATTCAAATTATTAGTGCATTCAACTTCTAGTCAACAAGATAGGAAATTTTGTTTCCCCTTCAGATCAATGAGGATACACCCCGCTCTTGACCCTTCTTGCGATTTATACCCATCAAAGTGCAAGGTACATACTTGCGAGTGAGAATCATTAGCTTCTCCATGCCTACTAACTTCTTCCCCCTCCCTTATTTCGCCTGGGGTTTCCAACAAAGTTTCTTGACATAAGAGGGTTTCTTCTGTCATTGTCGGTACATTTTCTTGAAAAGTCATTTTGGAGTTTTAAGTAAGAGGAACATCAGATGAGAGGGGGGTAAATTACCGAAATCAGAATCGTAGGAGTAGTTTCCTAGCACAGTGAAATATGTCGAAGAGGGTTCGTTGACGGATTTTAAATTGATATCAGTATGTTTGAGATACCTTTCCCTATCGATCCTAATCATGTTTGTGTGTCCCTTTAATGTCAACCAAAGGTGAGCCCAGTCTGTGCTAAAGTAACCATTCAACTTCTCGAACCAATATCAAATAAGTAACAGTCCATAAGCTTCGGGTATATCTACTACAATGATGTTAATTACTTGAACAAATTTTGGGTGTGTGGCCATTTTGATCATGACATCCTTGAGTTCTCCAATAACCTTCACCTGGGTTCTGTCCAGTTTTATCACATGTTTATCACTTTTGAGAGGGAATGCGTTTAATTTCTTGTAGATAGATAATGTCATAACATTAGAGGATGCCCCTGAGTCAAATAAAAAATTATCGAGGTTTATGTTGAAGACTTCAAATGTCAAAAGGAACGGTGGGACAAAAGGCTTTCCTTTTTTATCTATAGAGAAAGCATTCACATTTGGTTTACTTTTTAGATATGTGGGGGCAGGATTTTCCCCTTGGTGAGTGTTTGTTATAGAAGTCTCTACCATCTCCAAGCCTTGTAACATAAAGTCCTTTTTCTTGGGAATTCTACACATGTCCATGATTGATACATTTTCCTTCAATCGTTTTAGATCTTCTACTATGTTGTAGTCTAATTTGAGTGATTATCGTGTATGAATGTTTATAAGGTTTCTTTGGGAGACAAAAGATCATTTTGAGTGATCGAATGTTTGTTTTCCTCTCGAAGTTTGGGCAATGGTAAGGTCATTTGAGACTGGATGACCCCTACTTTGTGTTTGCACAACCAAGAACTGAACGGGTGGTTCTTAAACCTCAAATAGATCATCGAAAGGCATTGGCAATTCAGGGTCCCACAACAACATGTATGCTTCTTCCAGAGGCTCAACTTCTTCTTGATTAGAAATATTCATTGTTGAGCCGCTTGATTGTTCGGTAAGGGAAACCTCATTTAGGAACTGATTAGCCATCAAATTCATGGCATGCACCCATTGTGGAGAGTCTCTTTCCTAATGTTTCTCTTGATGATAGGTACATAAAGAGTCAGATGCTACATTGCCTAGGTCGATGCTTAATTTGGTTGGGGGAGGTTCAATTGATTTGAACGGTGGGTTTCTTTTAAACAAGGGTTTATAGGGAGTTTGGCCTTGGTTTCCTTCCTCTGCACGTCGTTTCATGTCTATGATTTCATTTGACAACTTCTTTATCATTCGTTTTAGGTCTTCTATGTCTCCACTTCCCTTTTCAGGACCTTGTTCTATTTGTTTCACTAGGGGTTTGGTGATCAAGAGTCATCTCCTGGGTGGAGGTTGAGATTCCTTCTTAACCAATGATACCTAGCCCTCTTTACATCCCTTCATTTAGAATTCAATTGTTTTTTCTTCCTTGAAATTTTCAGCTAGGGTATGCTTGGTAGCCCTTTTTACAAACATGTAAATAGAAGCAGGGAGAGCATTACCGTATACTTTGATTTGCAACTCCTGAGTGGGTTTAGCTTTGGGTTGAAATTTGTTCAGGATAGTGGTAAATTGTTGATTGAAGTCTTTAAAATTTTCTTTTGAACTCATGGTGGCGGCGAACAATTCGGCCATTAAATCTCTTGTAGTGGATTTTTCTGCAAATTTGTCTGAAAAATATTTTTGAAACTTTGTCCAACTAATTATGGACCCTACAAGCAAGTTAAAATACCATGTGGAGGCCAAATTCTCAAAGGTATAGGGGAAAATTCTGCAAACTACGTCTTCATGTTGTAAATTCATCAGTCTAATAGCTAATATGAAATTTTTGATATGGTCTTCAGGCAATCCTGAGGTTTCAGTGTCAAATTTAGGGAGTAACTTTTCTGGATGTTGGGAAAGGTTATGTAATCGTCCGGGGATTGCTAGAGAATATCTAGCCAACCAAGGTTGATTATTTTGAGGTGGGTTTCCCCTTTATTCATTATGATCATTGTTATCCTCCATGTCATCCGACTCTAAAACTGAATGATCTGAGTTAACCCCTTTCTCATCAGATTCAAGATCGTCGGGCTCAAAGTAATTACCAGCTGGAGTTTCGGGGATTATATTAAGGGGTTGCTCGATCTCAGTGAGGGAAAAATCTATCAAGTCTTCTATTGTGTGAACAAAAACATGGTTAGGGGTGTCGACCACTGGTCTGCTTACCTGTTTTCTACGAGGAAGTAACGAAGATGAGGGTAATGATCCAACTTTTCGGGCGTAATCTCTTGTGATTCTTCTGAACTGGTTCAACTCCCGTGGGGAAGAGCGTAAGGTATTTCATGGAATAAATGTTCTTCCTCTTGCTGGGGTGAGTTACTCATTTCAGGAGTACTCAGTGTATGTGGGATGTCTTGATAATGACTAGCCATGCATGTGGGATGTTTCAATCTATAGGCTATGTGAAATATTATATTAGAAATATTGTTATCCATTCATTCGTTCAGGCCCTCCTTTTAGCAGCAATTTTGTTGAGGGGTCCTAAATCCCTTTAACTTAACAGAAGGAACCAAAACTGCCACCAAGGCCCAATTATAATCTACATCGTTTGATAGTGGAATGGTTCTCCATACCTTTCGATCCGGCCAAATAATCAATGGGATTTATGTAGTGATTGACATGATATCTTCTTGTGAAAGTTCATCCTTCAGTTTAAATGTTCTCTTTTTGTATTTTCTTTTATTAGATCGGTCTGATAAAAAGATGTGTGCTGGTATAAACCAACTGGTAAAAGGGGGGAATATTGGCTACTGAAGAAGGCTGAGATTGGGATAACCCTTGTGCTCAAGCATGCAGACAAATATTTTCACACTTGTGACAAGCCTAGTACTAATACATCAAATTGTTGGTATTTCAATTATTGACTGAGATACAATTATCAAAAGAAAACATACATGCAATAAAATTATGGGAAGAAAATTAGTTTCCTTAGCTCTAGCATTAATCACACATTAACACAATGATTTTTTTCATCATTAGAGACAAGAACTACAAAAAATATTGAAACAACTAACTTATCAATAGATTCAAAAACTCTTACTCATTAAAACATCCATTCATGAAATAAAGTCGGAAGTAATTCCTCCTCAGATCCAATCACAAACACCTTTGATGAAAAATAGAAGTTTGTATCTGGTCCTAAACATGACTTCTCAATTAAGGTAGTTCGGAAATAGTTCTTTACAATTCCAAAAATAAGGGTCTTTTCCAAAACCATCGACCATTTCTAAAAGGTCGATCCTCTTATTTATAACAAAACATTAACTTAAAATAACTATCAAAAGTTCAATCTAAGTAAAACAAAACATCGCCACATGGCACTTCCATATCTCTATCTTCTAAGAGTCATCGAATAGTTTCACTTAAGTAGATGACTCTTCTCATACTCTGACCATTTGACGAAGAGTTCCCCGCATGTGTTGGAATACGAGAATCTCTGTTGGTCCATCGAGACCGAAAGGATTTCCTTTACTTCTATTGCTCGTGCCCTATACTTGACTATTTTATTGTTGCAATACTATTCGATCCTTGATCGGGTTCTCCATGAACTATTGTACTTGACCTGGCGCCATGCTTGCCACCTTTTCTATCTTTGCAGTCCATGTTGAGTCTTGTTCTTCATGTTGTTTGACTATTTTATGCAAGTTGACAAAGTCCTCAGGTGAGATGAATTATGGGAGACTAATGTATTTCATCTCTTGATTAATCTTGACCCAACTCCTTTCGCAATCGACCAATTTTTCCTGAATCACCCGCTGAGGTTCTTGGGCCATTTTCACCTAGTATTTGGCCGCTTTCCTTATCTGATCTATGTTTTTGTCCCTCAGCACCTGAATACCGTGATATTTGGTGTCTTGGCCCTTTTGAACCGTGCTGATGTAATCAATTATTTCCACTTCTTTATGGGCCTTCTCTTACCATCTTTCCATGTCTTTGTAGGTCACTCGCACCATAAGGGTGTCTTCTTGGAAGTCGGGTATCCCAGCAGTGAAAATTTGTCATTCAATCATGAATTTTTCATAGGCGTCTTGGAACTCACTTCTCAAAACTATCATGGCTTGTGTGGAGTCCTGATATTATTTCTCCAAATGGCACATATGCTCCAACTCCTTTAGCGCAACGACCAACTCCTCTTTTTTGATTAAGGTTGGTTTTCATTGATGTCAACACTTGAAGAAATATCGGTAGCACAAAGGTTTGGGTAATGGACCCAAGTTTTTTTTATGTAAATATGACTCATTATTGTCTTTTCATGGTTGATAATAAGTAGAAATGGATGAACTCTAAAGTGGTCCCCTTATGGTGAAAGCCCTCATGGGAAGACGCTTTGCGGATTGAGTTATCCTAGAAGTATGATTAGAGAAACCATGCTTATTTGTGGAATAATGAGATCAACATTAGTGAATTTTTCAGTAAAAATATCCTATATGGATGTTTATTGTCATGCCATTTCTGGTGGTATGTGGAACGTCACATAACTCCTCACGGTTAGAGAGTTATGACCATGAGAAGTTGGAGAACCCAGGTTTGGGTAATGGACCCAAGTTTTTTTTATGGATAATGGTATGCATTTTGAAATATCTCCAACCAATAATATTCTATATGTATAGTACATGTCATTAAATTTTTGGTGGTATGTGGAACGTCACATAACTCCTCACGGTTTGAGAGTTATTGATTTATGAAGTTGAAGGACCCTCATATGTCATCTAGAAGCCCCAAAAGGTCAAAGTAGTCAAAGTGATTTAAGATATTTTAGAAGGTAAGTAATAAAGTGAAGTGATGAGTGTACTATAATTAAAAGTGAATACAAGTGAATTATTTAAATAATAAATTTAATGGATAAATTAAAAGTGGGTTAACCCTAAAATAAGGAAAGTGGGCAAAGTGACCTAGAAGATGTTTTTAAGGAAGCTAGTTGGAGAAGTATAAATAAGAGGCAAGGCTCTCTCATTTCAGATCACACTTGAGAATATTGAATATCTATAGGTGTCTAAGGTAACCAAAGGATATCTAAGTGGAATTTATGAGGGAAGGTGAGGAAAAGAAGGTCGGAATTCAAGGAAGGATAAATTCTTTTGATGATGCTTTCTAAGGTATGCTATTTACAGGTCATCTCACCATTTTTGCAATAAAATTTTTTATAAAATGATTCAGACCGTGAAATTGCTATTACATTGAGGAAACATATCCAAGTATCTATTTTAAAAACTTCATCTTGTGGGTCATTGTAGTTTTGGAGTTACACTCTGTGGAAAATAGGGTTTATGGCTAGTCCTGAAACTAGTCTAAAACATGTGTTTCGGGTAAAAACACCATAACTTTTTCATAAAAAATCAAAATTAAGTAATACCAAATGTGTTGGTTATATTACATTATTTAGTATTCTTTGTAATAGTTTCAGATCGATTCAACAAATATTTTGTGTGGGGCACACTCTACAAGGTCGATCTCTAGAATAAGCGAGAATTCAACAAGTTATGCCATTTTTGCTATAACTCCTTTTCTAATAGGTTCCAAGTAGTTGCACCTGGAGGAATTGAAAAAAAAACAACGAAGAAATTTTTTTATCCATTTTATATCTTTATTCATTACAGGTACAAATTTATGATTATTTCAAGTTAGGGTTGTTGACGAATCCAAAACTAGTCATGTGAGACTAAAGAAAAGTTTGATGAAAATGTTAGTCTCTTGTTGTTAAAGTTAAGGAAGGTTTGCAGGTATGTGATAATATACACCAGGTCTATTACAGAGTTACAAATCATATTTTGATGATGAAATTGATGAGAGATTTTGGTTAAGGTACATGGTTGAGACAAATAGTTGATGAGTTCGCACATACATGAGGTGTATAGTTGATGATGTTGGTACATATTGATGAGTCATAGTTGATGAGTAGTTGACAAATGATTGGTACATAATTGGTACATGGTTGGTTTCACTTGTTTATGGTATAGGTTGATTACATGTTGTTTGGTATAGGTTGGTGCATGGTTGATGCACTTGTTTATGGTATAGGTTAATTATAGGTTGAGGTACAGGTTGATGCATGGTCGATGCATGGTTTAGGTTTATTAGTACAGGTTTATAACGATATATCTCACAGTGATAGTGTGGCAGTGGTTCCATCATTCTACTTCTACTTCAAGGCGGTTGGACGGGGAAAGGACATGTGGTTGTAGCCAGAGAACATAGGGGGTTGTAGCATCCTTTTTTTTGTACCCATATAATTGGGGAATTGGAGCTTCCCTTAGGTTGTAGCATGAAAAACTAGGGGGTTGGAGCCTCCTTCTAGTTGCAGCTAGAAAAAAAAGGAAGTTGGTGCTTATAGTGAATGCAATTCTTCAAGACATATAAGAAAAAACATTGTGTGGTTTTCTCTTGCTTTGGGTTTCCGCGTAAAACACTGGTATAATGTGTATGTGTATGATTGTTCATTTTTTCATTGCTCATTATTGGATGATAATTCTACATTGATATAACACTTGGATTATTTGGTTTAAAAAGGATTATAATTTCTCTATTATTGATTCACCCCGCCTCTCAATAATCCAACAATTGGTATCAGAGCAGGTTCCTTCAAAAATTAGTTTAACCACTGAAAGGTATCATGAAGAGAAAAAACTTGTATAAAAATGGAATACCACAGTTTGATGGAAAAAAGTATGCTTTTTGGAGCATAAGGATGAAGACATATATACAGACACAAGGATTTGAAATTTGGCAATCAATTGTATATGGATACACAACACCAACAGTTCCACCAACAAATGACATAGCAGTGAAACTCGGTGAGAATAATTCCAAAGCCACAAATGCACTTCTAAATGGTCTCAGTGAAACAATATTCACCAAAGTTGCAAATTGTAAATCCACTAAAGAGATTTGGGACAAGCTTCGAAATATTTATGAAGGAGATTCAAAAGTCAAAGCAGCAAAGCTTCAAACTTACAAAGGTCAGTTTGAACAACCAAATATGAAGGAAGATGAGAATATTGCAGCCTACTTCTTACGAGTCGATGAAACAGTGAATACAATCATAGGATTGGGAGAAGAAATCGAAGAATCTGTAATTGTTCAAAAGGTAATAAGATCTCTTCCTATGAGATTTGACCCTAAGATATCGACACTAGAAGAAAAATCAGATCTAAACTCAATAAGCATGGAAGAACTGCATGGAATCTTCACAGCATATGAAATGAGAACTGAACAAGAAAATCCATATGTAAAAGAAGAATCTTTCAAAGCATCCAAAATATCAAAGCAAAAGGAAAAGAAACAAGAATAACATAGCAGCAACAATGACGTCTCAGAAGATGATGAAGAAGTGGCCAACTTCGTCAAAAGACTGAACGAGGGAACCGATGGTAGGTATAGAGGTAAGCTTCCTTTAATTTGTTTTAATTTTGATGGTATTGGTCATTTTGCTAACAAATGTCCTCATAAGAAAAAGAGAAATGATGAAGGTTACTTAAAAGGAAAACAAACATATAAAGAAAAAATAACTACAAAAAACGTTTTCAAGAAAAGATTATGCACCAAAGAAGACATCTCATCATCAGATGAAGATGAAGTCAGTGACAGTGAGACAGGAAGAGTTCTAGTCATGGCAGTAGAAGAATCTGATAAAGAAGACTCCGAAGAAGAATATGAAGAAGCCGAAGAAGAATATGAATAAGTTGAAGAAGAAATTGAATAGGCAGAAGTTGACTACCGAGAAGAATTGATGTGTGCCATAGAATTTATCAAAAGAGAAAAGAAGAAAAACAAGAAACTACAAGAGGAAATAGACAAGAAAGAAGACACTCAAGAACTAGAACAAATGATCACAAATTTGAAGGTTCAAATAGAATAAGATAAAAGAATTGAAGAAGCACTCAAATAATAGCTAGAAGAAAAGGACAAGATCATTGGAAATTTGGAAGCAGAGATTGTCACATTAAGAAAGGATATTCAAAAGAAAAATATGCAGAATAGCTCAAAAGTTTTGGATAACATTATCAACAGTCAAAAGTCTCATTTTGACAAGGCCAGACTTGGATAAAATCAAATAGAAAAGGGATCAAGATCAAAAACAATAGAGCAAGAAACATGTCCAAAAAGTTATGCATAAACAATCAAAGGGGATAGGAAGATATACAAGGAATATTATAGGTACACTCCTCCACTGAGAATATTCAGATTCTAGAATCAACAACAGATAGATAGGCCTTAAGAAGAAGAAGGATTCATAAGAGCACCTCCTTTCAGAAGATCTTCAACTCCCATGTATCAAACTATACTTTTTGGTTTATGTTATGCATGTAATAATTTTGGACATAAAGTTGTGAATTGCAGAGCTAACAACAGGAACATAAACAACTTTGAAATTCATACACAAAAGGGCTATCCAAGAAGGCCTAGTGAAACACAGAGAAGAAGTTACAACAGGTTTGAATCTTTGAGCATTGAAGTGGAATGTTACAAATGTAACAACTTTGGACACATGGCCAAATATTTTAGAATGTAAATCCCTCCTATAGAACTACAACATAATAACAACAGTCACAAATAGGAACCTCAGAAAAGGACATGGATAAGAAAGCAGAATCAATATAGCAAGGAAGAATGAACACTCGCTCTACAAGCCAAGCAGAAGAAACGTGGTTGGTATGTTGACAGTGGCTTTTCAAAACACATGATAGGTGATAGAGATAGTTTTCTTACATTAATAAAGGAAAGAGATGGATCAATCTCCTTCGGAAATGATGATTCAACTAAAATAATTGGAAAAGGCACAGTCAAAATTGGGAACAAAGATACAAAGGAAAAAAAGGTTCTACTAGTAGAATATATGAAACATAATCTTCTAAGTGTGAGTCAAATGTGTGACCAAGGTCATAAAGTTACTTTTGATTCACAAAAGTGCGAGATAAGAAAAGAAGGTTTAGGAAAATTGATTGCTACAACTGCAAGAACTTCAAGCAACATATATGTGTTAAGTGAAATTGGAAATGAAAAGTGTTGTCTAGGAAAGGAAGATGAAATTTGGCTATGGAACAGAAGAATGGGTCACATACATTTTGATAACCTTCTCAAAGTCAACAAAAGAGAAGCAGTAAGAGAAATTCCCCAGATCATGAAACCAACCAACACTTTATGCAAGCATTGTCAATAAGGAAAGCAAACAAATATCAGGTTCAAATCAAACAAATGTTCAACGACAAGACCACTGGAAATTGTGCACACTGATCTAGTTGGACCAACTACAACAAAGGGTTTAAAAGCTGAGAAATAATTTATGT
>JASDQU010437739.1:15174-25269 GCA_032191745.1 Picea mariana | reverse complement strand
CATATGGAGGATTTATTAAGAAGTAAAGGCTTGTACCGGATAACCTTGTGAAAGGAAACAAAACCTATTGATGCTGATAAGAAAGTCAAATGGGCTAATAGGAATGATGAAGCACGTGGACTAATCAGAATGTTCATCTCTCATTATTTAAGGTTCCACCTTCAAAAAATTGATAAACTCAATGAAGCTTGAGAAAAGGTTGAATCTGTGTCTGGTAAACATAATATTATTCAAGCACAACAGTTAGAAAATCAATTACTGACTTTAAGTCCAGGTGATTTTTCTTGCATTGAAGACTATCTATCTAAGTTTAAAACACTCATAATTTTATGTGAAGAATGTAAGATAAAGATGGATGAAGAGCATTGCATCTATCTTATTCTTTCTAAGCTAGGTAGTGCATATTATGTGTTTGTATCTACCTTTTATGCCACGAAAGAGGCTCTAGGGACAGCTTATCAACAACCCACTCTTGAGTACTTTTGTGACGCTTTGATTAGAGAGAAAGATAAGCTTGTACAACTTGGAATGATCAACACTACAGGTACCTCCAATAAAGACTTAGTCATACATCAGAAAGATAAACCCAAGAATCCCAAGAAGCAACATCCTTGCCACAACAACAAGAAACATAAGGGTCCCAAACCCACTCAAACAACTTCCGCTCCTAATGGTGACAAATGAGCAAAATATAAAAATAAGAAGACTCACAGAGATTGCAACTTTTGTGATAAATATGGTCATGATGAGTCCAAATGTTTCAAGAAGATGGCAGCGAAGAAGAAGCACAACATCAGTATAGATTCTACTTCTTCTTCTTCTTCTCAGGGACATGCACTTTATGCTTCCGGTTTCTCCTTCAATACAACTTCTACTTCGTCTTCCGATAAGTGGCTTATTGATTTTGGAGCATATTATCATATGGCTAAGGATAAAGACATATTTTTTTCTCTAAATGAATGTAACACCAATAAAATATTTGTTGGTGATGATAGATATCTTAGTGTTGTAGGATCTGGAACAATTCAAGTAGAAAATGGTCATTTCAATGATGTATTATGTGTTCCAAGTTCTTCTTGTAACCTTCTATCAGTATATCAAATCACTCATTCAGGTGAAGGTAAAACCGACGAGTTTTCACCTCACTGAGTTGTAATCAAGGTTCTAAAATATCATAAGCATGTTCTTGCAACTGAAATTGTTGATGATATTACCAGGTTGTACAAATTTGACAACTTTGGGTCATCATCTTTTTCATCAGTTTTTGTTGCTCATAGCGATGACTTGAGCAAAATTTGGCATGAGAGGCTTGGTCATCTAAACTATCGCTCATTGCAGCAACTATGTAATCAACAGATGGTGACTGGTCTTCCCCTGTTTCATGCAGAGATGGTGTTTGTGTTGGTTGTGTTCTCGTGAAACATCATCGAGAAAATTTTGACAAACGTGCCTCTTGGCACGCCTCAGGCCCTTTGCAGCATTTTCACAGTTAATTGTGTGGTCCACTTTCTTCACCTTCTTTTTCTGGGTGCAAGTATTTGTTAACTTTCATTGATGACTTTTCCAGACATACTTGGGTTTACTTCTTAAAACTTAAGAGCGAAGTTTTTGACAAGTTTTTGGCCTACAAGGCCCTTGTAGAAAAGAAATATAGACATCAAATTCAAAGGTTAAGAATAGATAATGGAGGTGAATATGTGATCCATAATTGGATCTCGAGACCAAAATGGGTCCAGGAAGGCCTAAAAATCAAAGTGCTCAGAATGGCTTCACAACGGATGTGTGCATAGGCCTCGTTGATACAAATCCAACGCAACTTGAATGGGCTCAAATGGATGTCGTATGCAAAATATATCGCGGTCCGTTCATTTGGCCAAACAGACAAAAAAATGTTGACTAAATAGTTCATACAGTGTTGACGTGGCAGTTGACCGTACAGGTTGTATGGCCATACAAATGACATGGTAGGGTGTGTTGGTGCTGATGGGGCAGGTGCAGATGTGGACGAGTCAGATCTTAACAAGTGGCACCATTGCAAGGGTGACACGTGGCACGGGTTAACATGGCAGGTACAAGTGGCACTGGCTGACGTGGCAAGGGCCGTACAATGTACGACATGTGGCAGGTGTGTTGACTGGGCAGTCTTTGCTGACATGGTCAAATCAATGCTTGACACTTGGCAGTTAGTGGGCGAATAGCCTGGTGCCATGTGGCCTAGTCTTGGGTTACCACATGGCACCCATCCATTGGCTAGTAGTTTTGCAAGATTATGGAGTCAACGGGAATCGACTCCGTGACCTCTGGTCTAGGCGGCGAGTGGTTTGGTAGGGTCGGGCTAGCCAGCCCGCATGTGGTATTACTTGATTACTATAGCTTGAAGTTTACATTTAAACTTACCTTTGTTGATCGTTGGGCGGAGTAAGGGCTATGGCCTAGCCTCGACCCCCGACATAACTATCAATACGACCATTATAATGTGTCCATCATATAGACCATTTGGCGTGCAGAATGTATGGAGCTTAGCCCTGATCATATGGGGATATACATATGACCTGGCTCTGTATTATGTGTTAGCGTGAATTTTGGTGGTTTAAGCCGCGGTTATATCACATATCGCATGTGTCCATATCATATACACCTTAGCACAAAAAAATGTGGATAGCGCTCGGTCGATTGGGCTATCCCGCCGACCAAGGCGCTAGACTAGGGGCTATGGATATAGGTTATAAATGTCGAGCGTGCGGAGCATAGAGGACAAGGCCATATGGCCTACACATGTAACGAGGAGCCGGGATCGGAGGGGGCCACCGCACAAGCCTTAGTGCTTGGGCCACATGGAGGTGCACAAGTAACCAGGAGCCAGCGAAAAAGGGGTTGTGCTTGTATATTGCCCAAAAGTGGGTTTTTCAACATTGTATTATGATATTTTAGTGATTTTCTCGGTAGTTTTTGAGAGATTTTGGCTAATATTGGGGGATATTGGGCCCTTTTTGAGGCCAAATCTTGGGGAGAAGTTGAGAGGTTGTCACCCACTTCTAGTTTATATAAACCAAAGGTTTTTGAAGCCATAAAGGGAGCTTCAGAATGAGAAATTGTTGAAGGATTGTTGAGCCAAAGCCATTTTTATGTAGGGAATCCATTGAGGATATCACCTTTGCGGGCCATTTCTGGGAGCTTTGTTCATCTGTTTTCAATGTCGTCAGTTTTATTGGGTTTTTGAGATCTGGTCGAACAAGACCATATCAATTTGTAATTTTTTTGGCATTGTTACGATGTACTTTTAAAGCTTCGAATAGAAATAAGAAAGCCTCACCCACTGAAACAAAGGCCCGGAGACGTAGGCGAGATTGTCGAACTCCGTTATCACTTTGGTGCTTTATGGTTTGTTGTTATTCATGGTTATTTCCATATCTGTATATTACTTAATGGCTTCTATGTTTCCTCTTTAATTCTTCCTCTTTCATTAAGTTCCTAAATGGTAATTTAACTCATGTAAAATAACTCAACCATTGTCGTTTAAAAGATCTTTTCGGATCAAGTGGTATCAGAGCAAGTTGACAGTTGGTTTTTTAGTTTGCATGATTACCAGGGAAAAGTTGATTCATGGTGAAGGTGAGCTTGTTGAAGAGAATCCTAAGATTGGATTGAGAAAGAGAACTGCTCAAAGCAAGAAGATGACATCGAAAGAGATACTTTCTCATGATGAGAAAGAGTTTCAAAAAACTTTCTTCGCCATGTCGGAGATGATGAAGGTATTGTATGAGGATTACTTGGAACGAAAGATATTGAATCTAGGTGAATCTTCAAAGGTCAAAAGTGAAGAAGGAGAGGATCCTCCTCAAATTCCTCCTTCACCTCCTTCTTCTCCATCAACTTCTTCTCCTTCTTCAAGTTCAAGTTCTAAATCCACTGCAAGAAACCATGTCCATAAACATAAACATGAAATTCCTATACTTAAGATTGATGTGAAATTTGAATTACCTATGTATGATGGTGAAGTCAATGCAGAGAGGCTTGATAACTGGGTCAGACAAATGGAGGTTTATTGCAGTGTGCAACAAATCAAGGATGAGGCGACTCAGATCAAGTTGGCATCACTTCGAATTGCAGGCACAACACTCATCTGGTGGCAAAGCAAATTGAAAAATGGCATGCAACAAGTGGGTAATGTATTTTCATCATGGCAAGTTTTTGTTTCTGCACTTAGAAAAAAATTCTATCCTTTGGGTTATAAATAGAAATCTTTAATTGAATGGCAAGCTCTTAAACTAAGAAAAGGACAAACAATGCAAGAATACACAGATAGATTTCATAAAATGGCATTGATGTTAGATATTCCTTTACATACCCAAGAAACTCTTATGAAGTATATAGGAGGTTTACCTGCACATATTCAAAACATTATATTTATGTTTGGACCTACTAATTTTGATGAGGTTTTCGTTCAAGCAACATACATTGAAGCAAGGAAAACAAGGGTTGGTGTATCAGGGGAATCGTCTTCAAGGAAAGAGGACAAAAGGAAGTGGAATGGCAAAAAGGAAAATTTAGTGGCAAGAAAGGAAGAGAAGCCCTCTTGCAAGCATTGCAAGAAAGAAGGGCATGATGAGGACCATTGCTGGCAATTGCATCCCGCGAAGAGACCAAAGTGGTTCAAAGAAATGAAAGGGAGGCAAATTGTTGCAGAAACAACACGACCAACAGACTTGGGATCGGATTTAGGTGATGTCTCATTGGTTAGTTTGGCAAGTAAAATGGGTGATGGATTTGATTCTAGAAGTAAATTGTTTCACATAAGGGTCATAATGAGACATACTAAGGTCAACACATTGATAGATAGTGGATCTCAATCTAACTTGATTTTAGAAGAATTGGTTAAACAATTGGGATTAAACACTCATATGCATCATAAGCCTTACACGCTTAAATGGATAAGCAATAATCAACAATTGCACATAACAAAGCAATGCACATTAAAGTCTGCAATTTCATCTAAGTTTGTGGACGAGGTAACATGTGATGTGGTGCCACTCAATGAATGTGGAATGGTCTTAGGCAGTCCTTACTTGTATGATCATAAGGAAATCTTCTACAGGGAAAAGAATCGATATCACTTAACCAAAGCAGGTCAATAATATGTTGTTCATGCTCATCATTTAAAGGCAAATAAATCTCTTCAAACTATGGAACAATTAAGAAAGGTAGCTCATGCAAGAAACACATCTATAATTGCTTCAAATCAAGTAACTGATCTTAAGCAAGAACAAGAGATGATTGTAAAATAGAAGATCAATCACACTTTGCTTCAAGATAAGCTAATGTCGTGCAAGTATTACAAATATATTAGCTCATTTGCAGTCATATTTTTTATGTTATCATTAGTAATGTTGTCAACATGGATGATAGTGGCTTCAATAAGATGTGACAGGGTACAAATGGCAAACAATATGCTGTCAGTTATCATGACTGTTTTATAGTTGATCTTGATGAGATAGGTGCACAGGACAGAGTTCAAAGACAGAGGACAAGTGGGGTGTCTTATCCTGCACTTAATGACTGATCAGTAACCTTTTGGAGGACCAAAAGGTCTTTACTGGGGAGGTGTGATCCAGAATTGGATCTCGAGACCAAAATGGGTTCAGGAAGGCCTAAAAATCAAAGTGCTCAAAATGGATTCAAATCGGACGTGTGTGTAGGCCTCATTGATACAAACCCAACGCAGCTTGAGCGGGCTCAAACGAACGTCGTATGCGCAAGATATTGTGGTCTATTCATTTGGCCAAACAAGCAAAAAAATGTTGACTGTACAGTCTGTAAAGTGTTGACGTGGTAGCTGACCGTATAGGTCGTACAGTTGACGTGGCAGGGTGTGTTGGCACTGACGGGGCAAGTGCAAACATGGATGAGTCAAGTTGTGACATGTGGCACCACTACAAGGGTGACACGTGGCATGGGCTGATGTGGCAGGTACATGTAGCACTGGATGATGTGGCAAGGGTCGTATAGCGTATGAAACGTGGCAGGTGTGCTGATGTGAGAGGTGTGTTGAATGGGCAGTGTTTGTTGGCATGGTCGAATCAACGCTTGACACTTGGTGAATAGTGTGGTGCCACGTGGTCCAGTCTTGGGCTGCCACGTGGCACCCATCCATTGGTTAGCAGTTTTGAAAAATTATGGAGTCAACGGGAATTGACCCTGTGACCTATGGTTGGGTCGGCGAGCGGTTTGGCAGGGCCAGGCTAGCCAGTCTGCCCATGGTATTACTTGATTTCTATTGTTTGAAGTTTACATTTAAACTTACCTTTGTTGATTGTTGGGCGAAGTAAGGGCTGGGGACTAGCCCCATCCCCCGACATAACTATCAATACGACCATTGTAATGTGTCCACCGTATAGACCGTTTGGCGCACAGAATGTATGGAGCTTAGCCCCGATCGTATGGGGATATACATAGCACCCGACTCTGTATTATGTGTTGGCGGGGATTTTGGTGGTTTAAGCCATGGTTCTATTGCATATCGCATGTGTTCATACTATATACACCTCAGCGCAGAAAAATGTGGATAGTGCCCGGTCAGTCGGGCTAGCCCGTCGACCAAGGCGCTAGACCAGGGGCTAAGGCTATGGGTTATAACTGTCGAGCGCGTGGAGCATAGAGGACAGGGCCATATGGCCTACACATGTATCCAGGAGCCGGGATCGGAGGGGGCCAGTGCACAAGCCTTAGAAGTTAGGCCTCATGGAGGTGCCCAAGTGACTAGGAGCCAGCAAAAAAGGGGTCGCGCCTGTATATTTTCCAAAAGTGGGTTTTTCAACATTGTATTATGATTTTTTAATGATTTTCTCAGCAGTTTTTGAGAGATTTTGGCTAATATTGGGGGATGTTGGGCCCTTTTTTAGGCCATATCTTGGGGAGAAGTTGGGAGGTTGTTACCCACTTCTAGTCTATATAAACTAGAGCTTCTTGAAGCCATAAATGGAGGTTCAAAATAGGAAATTGTTGAAGGATTGTTGAGCCAAAGCCATTTTTATGCAGGGAAGCCATTGAGGAGAGCTTTGTTTATCTGTTTTTAGTGCCATCAGTTTTGTTGGGTTCTTGAGATCTGGTAGAACAAGACTAGATCGGTTTATAACATTTTTGGCACTGTTATGATGTACTTTTAAAGCTTTGAACAAAAATAAGAAAGCTTCACCCACTGAGACAAAGGCCCGAAGACGTAGGCAAGATTGCCGAACTCCATTATCACTTGGTTGTTTTATGGTTTGTTGTTCTTCATGCTTATTTCCAAATTTGTATATTTCTTAATGGCTGCTATGTTTCCTCTTTAATTCTTCCTCTTTCATTAAGTTCCTAAATGGTAATTTAACTCATGCAAAATAACTCAACCATTGTTGTTTAAAAGATCTTTTCAGATCAATATGTGAATAATAATTTTACAAGTTACTACACTACACAGGGCATCCAAATGCAACACATTGTTCCATACACACCATAACAAAATGGTGTTGATGAGAGAAATAATGACACGTTAAAAGAAATGGCTAATTGTATGATCCAATCTAAGGGATTAAATCTAAAATATTAGGCGGAAGCTATCAACTATGCAAATTACATGGTAAATCGCACTCACACAAAGGCTCTTAAAAATATAACACCAAAATAAGCTTGGACTAAAATTAAACCAGATCTAAGTCACTTCCTTGTATTTGGAAGTATAGCATGGGCTCACATTCCTGATGAGAAAAGGAAAGCATTGCAGCCTAAAAGTGAGAAGTGTATATTTGTTGGTTATTATGAAGATGTCAAACGTTATAGACTTCTTCAACCACATTGTAATGAAATTATTATTAGAATAGATGTTAAATTTGATGAAAATATTTTCTCCTGCGAGCCTAATTCGACGTTTGTGCCTTCTTCGGCCTACGATCCATCTTTGACGTTTGTGCCTTCTTCGTCCTGTGAGCCATCTTCAGCATTTGTGCCTTCTTCTGTTCCTGTTTCATTTTCTTCTTCAGATGGTGACAGTGAGGATGAAAATCCACCTCTGCCTACTCACCTTCCTCCAGATGAGTCCTTTGAACATGAACCAGCACCAGCTCTAGCTCCACCGCTTTCTAGATGGGTTCGTTAAACACGAGAAGTAGTTGGTGATCTTTTCGGTGATCCTTCAAATCAATGTCAGACATGTTCAAAGTTCCAGCGAGCCTCTTCTCTTTGGGCTTAAGTTTTAGGCACTCGTGATCCAAAGACATTTGCAGAAGCTTCGGGTCATCCATATTGGGATATAACAATGAATGAAGAGTAACGTTCTTTAATGGAAAATGATACTTGGGATCTTGTACCTCTTCTAAAAGGAAGAAAACTTGACAGATATAAATGGGTCTACAGAACAAAGTATGCATCAGATGGAAGAGTTGGAAGACACGAGGCTTGGTTAGTTGCCAAAGGATTTTCCCAAGTTGAAGGAATTGACTATAATGAAGCCTTTTCCCATGTAGCCAAAATGAATTCCATCTACCTTGTTCTTGCCCTTGTTCCCTCACATAAATGGGAGGTCCATCAGATGGATGTTAAATCCGCCTTCTTGCATGAACATTTGCAAGAAGAAATCTACATGGAAAAACCTCATGGCTATGTCCAGAATGACTCTAGCCTTGTTTGTCACCTTAAGAAATCTCTTTATGGTCTTAAGCAAGCTCCCTGAGCTTGGTATGCCAAAATAGAAAATTTTCTTATTGCAACTGGATTCTCTAGATGCCATTATGATCCTAATGTCTATACCAAGAAAGTAGGAAGCCATATCATAATCCTTGTCCTTTATGTTGATGATGTTATCCTTACTAGTTGTGACTCAAAACTTTTAAACCATGTGAAAACCAGCCTTAAGAAGAAATTTGAAATGGCAGACTTAGGATTTTTGCACTCTTTCCTTGGCCTCCAAGTTCAGCAAACCAATGAAGGTATTTTTCTTTCCCAATCTAAGTATGCTTGTGACCTTCTGGATCACTTTCACATGGACGATTGTAAACCAACCCCTGTACTTCTCCCGAAGTCGATGCCACCTTGTACCATCAGTTAGTTGGTAGCCTCTTATACTTGACTCATACCCATCTCGATATTTCCTTTGTTGTTGGTCTTGTTGCCCAGTATATGCAAACACCCCATGAAAGCCATTGGAAAGCAGCTAAACGGATACTTCGTTATGTTCGTGGTACAGTTCAATTCAGGATACATTAAAATTCAAGGGGGACTCCTTTATTGGTTGGTTTCACTGATTAAGATTGGGTCGGCGACCCTGATGATAAGAAGTCTACTGCAGGTTATGTTTTCAGCCTTGGTTTAGGACCTGTCGCTTGGGCCTATAAGAAACAACAGGCTATTGCACTTTCTTCAACAAAAGCATAGTACTGAGCAGCGATAAATGCAATTCAGGAATCCTTATGGCTTCGACAGATTCTTTCAGAGTATGGATTCCAACGGCAACATCCGACCAGCCTTTGGTGTGACAATCAGAGTGCCATCAATCTCTCCAAAGACCCAGTTCAACATCAGCGCAACAAACACATCGAGTTACACATGCACTTCATTGAAAATCTCATTCATGGTCAAGTTATTGAAGTGCTATTTTTCCCTACAGAAGATCAAGTTGCAGACATTTTCACAAAGTCTCTTACAGAAGCGAAGTTTTCCAAACTTCAATATATGTTAGGAGTCCAGGAATTTGTCATCAAGGGGGGATAGGCTCTAATGCCTCCTTCCTTCTCCTATTGTGTCACTATTGTAAATCCTTCAATCCTATACCAAGTTATCCTTAAGGGGGGATGTTAGGATATTTAGACACTTAGGAGTTAGTTAAGATCTACTTGGTCTAATGTGTCATTAGGTAAAAGTGTGTTTATTAGTATGCATTTGTGGTTAGAAAATATGACGGTCACGATATGTTCCTAACATAGATTGATCCGATGTTTCATATTCTCTTCGATCTTAATGGCCATTGATCTATGGCTTAACACCCGATTGGTCCATGATCTCTATTTAAAGAGCATAGAGGGTCATTTGTCGATGATCGATTATGAGAAACTCTCTTTTAAAATC
>JASDQU010437738.1:49014-60597 GCA_032191745.1 Picea mariana | reverse complement strand
ATTTTATGCTCTTTTGTACTTATATTGCGAAAAAAATTATCGAGATTCTTAAAGTTTTTACTATGCATGACATGCTTTAACCAATACACGTCATTAATTAAACATATAGATCATTCAAATCCATTAATTTTTTAATAAAACTTAAATAACTTGTTGTGCTCTCTTTTTGGGATGAGCTACCATCTTGCTCACTGCAATAAGTTGTTTTCCTTTAAATTCTACCAGCCATCTTCAATAAATAAAAAGAATAAGAAGCCATGAATCATCAGATATAGAAATTATGAAA
This sequence comes from Picea mariana, assembly GCA_032191745.1. Taxonomy (NCBI): domain Eukaryota; kingdom Viridiplantae; phylum Streptophyta; class Pinopsida; order Pinales; family Pinaceae; genus Picea; species Picea mariana. The sequence goes on along the minus strand of JASDQU010437738.1, from coordinate 60,311 downwards.
TATTTTTTGCCAAATAAGATTTCAATGCATATGATTAAATAGTATGCATCGGTGCATTACATATATGTATACGCACCAGGATATGATTATCGTGTTGTTACAAAATAAAAAATGTTTTTTTTTTACAAATTGTTATATTCACACGGTGCTCTATAAAGTTATAGAAACATTGGTGCCTCATTATTGTTTATTGTGCATCACTAAACTTGTGAACAAATTTAAACATGTTGCTTTCGATATTAAAAACAATGTTATTTACTTTTTAAACTCAACGGTGTTGTTGAAAGAAACATGTGCATCAATGCGCTATTATTGTATTAAAAACATTGTTATTTACATTTTAAACTCAATGGTGTTGTTGACAGTAACATGTGCATCGATGTGTTATTACTGTAGAGTGTGCACTGTGAACTGCTAAAGCGTTTTTGTTAAAGAACTATGACAACAACAAGGCTTGGGATCTAATGCAATGAGTGGTCCCACTGCAATGGATATCAAATGCCCCATATACAAGTAAAGAAACCCTATAGAATATATTACTTAAAAAAAATCTCCTTGTGAAATATAGAGAGGGAAACCAAAAAAAACAACAAGAAAGTTAGGGCTTCCAATACTGAAGATAATTATGAAACCCTTTTATGTTTTCAAGAACACATTGATGATAATATGCATTGTTTATTTTTGTAACTTACTGTTTCGGTACGCTATACATTTCAAAGTGCATTGGTGCACTTTTTACATAAAATGCACCTACAAACAATTTAATTGAAATAATACAAATGCAAACCTCTGAAATTAAAATTTTGCAGAGGCAAAAACGGAGATCACTCTTCAACTCCTCTCATAATTTATCTCATTGGTACGTTTTGTATATACTAACTCACCAGTTTGTTCTAAAATAATTAAGTGAACTGATAAATTTTAAAACCTATTAGAAATTATGTTTGAAGTTAGATTTTTCTATGCTTCCCAAATTTTCTTTTAAGATTTTTTTAACGTATTGACGATGGTTTTGGCTCAAATGTAGGAAAACAAATGTTATAATATAAAATGGCCAGTTCTTCAGATTCCATCTCATTCATTATCATTGCAATTTATTCAAGTTTTCCTTTGTTTTTTTTAGTCTGTGTTGAATAGGTTCCTGACGTTCAAGAATGAAGAGAAGACGAATCCCAAGGAGAGGCATTCCTTCATATACTGCAATCTCGTAGAGGCAGCAAATAATCTGAGAGATTGGATGGAAGGTCATGGAGATTTAGAACCTCATCCTTAGAAAATATCACTTCTCATACCTGAACAAAGAAGATTAGACTAAGAGGCTCTTGGGTTTTTGGGGAAACATGTCTCGTAATGAAGAGAAGGTGTATTCTATGTTGAACAGGTTCCTGACATTCAATAATTAAGAGAAGAAGAAGCTATAGGAGAGGTGATTATTCCTAGCCTCAAAGTGTCACAATATGGAAGAGGTAGACAAATGGAGGTAGTAGATAATTTGATATATTGGATAGAAGTTCATGGATATTTGGAACCCACACCTTGGTGAACACTACTTTCAAGACCTAAATAGAGAAGATCAAACTGATAGGCTCTCAGGTTTTGGGGGGAAATGGCTCGTAATGAAGAGAAGGCATAGTTTATGTTGAACATGTTCCTAAAATTCAAGAACAAAGGGAAGAAGAAGCCAAAGGAGAGGCATATTTTCCTAGCCTTAGAGTGTTGTGACCTCATAGAGGAAGACAAATGGAGGCAGTAGATAATACGATAGATTGGATGGAAGGTCATGGAGATTCAGAACCCAGGCCTCAGCGAACACCACCTCTAAGATCTCAAAAGACAATATTAGACTGGTAGGATCTCAATTTTTGGGGGGGAATGGCTCGTAATGAAGTAAAGGTGTAGTAAATGTTGAATAGGCTCTTGACATTCAATAATGAAAGGAAGAAGGAATCCAAGGATAGGAATTCATTCCTGGCCTGAGAGTGTTGTGATCTCACAAATGCAGACAAATGGAGGTAGTAGATAATCTGAGAGATTGGACAGAAGGTCATGGAGATTAGATTGGTAGGATCTTGGGTTTAAGGGGGGAAATGGAATGTAATGAAGAGAAGTTTTAGACTATGATGAATATGTTCTTGACATTCAAGAATGAAGGGAAGAAGAAGCTCAAGGAAAGGCATTCGTTCATGGCCTCAGAGTGCTACAATATCATAGAGGTAGATAAATGGAGGCAACAGATAATCCAAGAGATCAGAAGAAAGGTCACGAAGATTTAGAACACAGGCCTTACCAAACACCACATTTGATACCTCAACATATAAGATCAAACTGGTAGGCTCTCGATTTTTGGGGGGAAATGGTTCATAATGAAGAGAAGGAGAAGCCTATGTTGAACAGGTTCCCGACAATCAAGAACAAAGGGAAGAAGAAGCCAAATCAGAGGCATATATTCCTGTCCTTAGAGTGTTGTGATCTTGCAAAGGAAAAAAAATGGAAGCAGCAGATAATCTGAGAGATTGGATGGAAGGTCATGGAGATTCAGAACTTGGGCCTCGTTGAACACCGCTTACAAGACCTAGACAAAGAATATTAGTCTAGTAGGCTCTCAGATTTTGGGGGGGGATGACATGTAATGAAGAGAAGGTGCAGTCTATGCTAAATATGTTTCCAGTGTTCAAGAACAAAGGGAAGAAGAAGTTGAAGGAGAGGCAACTATTATTTGCCTTAGAGTGTCGTGATCTCGTAGAGGTAAACAAATGGAGGCAACAGATAATACGAGAGATCGAATAGAATGTCATGGAGATTTAGAATTTGATCCTCGATGAACACCACTTCTTAGACCTGTACATAGAAGATCAAACTAGTAGGATCTTGAGTTTTGGGGGAAAAGTCACATGCAATGAAGAGAAGGTGCAATCTATGTTGAATAGGTTCCTGACATTTAAGAATGAAGGGAAGAAGAATCCAAAGGAAAGGTGATTGTTCATGGACTCATAGTGTTACGATATCGAATAAGAAAACAAATGGAGGCAGCAGATAATCCAAGATATTGGAAGGAATTCATGGAGATTCAAAATATGGGCCTCAATGAACACTACATCCAAGACCTCAACAGAGAAGATAAGATTGGTGGGCTCTCAGGTTTTGGGGGGAAATGGCCCATAAGGAAGAGAAGGCGTAGGCTATGTTGAATAGGTTCCTAAGATTAAATAATGAAGGGAAGAATAAGTTGAAAGATAGGCATATGTTCTAAGCCTTATAGTGTCACGATCTCATAGAGGTAGACAAATGGAGGCAATAAATGATCTAAGATATTGGACAGAAGGTCATGGAGATTCAAAACCTAGGCCTGAACGAACACCACTTCCAAGACCTAAACATAAAAAATCAGATTGGTAGGCTCTCAGGTTTTGGAGGGGAAATGGTCGTAATGAAGAGAAGGTACAGTCTATGTTGAATAAGTTCCTAACACTCAAGAATGAAGGGAAGAATAATTGGAAGGAGAGGTGATCGTTCTTGTACTTAGAGTGCATCTAGAAGAGGCAGAAAAATGGATGCAATAGATAATCTGAGAGATTGGATGAAAGGTCATGGAGATTTAGAACTCGAGACTCGACAAACATTTCTTTCAAGACTTAAACAGAGAAGATCAGACTAGTAGGATATCAATGTTTTGGGGGAAAATGGCTCGTAATGAAGAGTGTTTTCACCCAAAATTTTGGATTCAGTTTTGTGCATGCGTACAAATGAATTTTTTCATGTGATGAAGGATAAAGAGTGTGCTCTTGATCAAGTGTTGTCGATTTCACACCAAAATTAAAATCTACCAAGTGCGCCCCGGTCCAAGTTTTGTTAGTTGGGCTAGAAATCAAGAAGATGCCCACCGGAATCAGGAAATGAATCATAGAGAAATCTTCTTGAATGGTTACTTCCAGCAACATAAGAGGAGGTGGGATGGCCAAAGGATGATCTAGCCAAGAATTAAGATCACCATTGATACAAAAAGTATATGTGGAGTGTTGGTAGACATCAGAAGCATACGAGGAAATTTTGTCAAGAAAATGAGTGGAGCATAGCAGAAAGAGACAATGCTTCCCAGTAGATAAAGCTATAAAAGGAAGTAGTCATATCATAAATGGGTTTGGTTAGCTAGTTAAATATTGAGGAAAAGAGATTCATTGATTCCTTAGTATTGATCTCGCTTTGATCATGTTGTACTACTGTAATGATTTTGAATATGTGTGTGTGTGTGTGTGTGTCTAAATTTTGAGCAAAGGCTTATTGTGCAGTATGTTGTAATTCTGAGGATTTATATAGGGAAGATATGAAGTCCTATGGATATCATATGTGTATGTCCTACGTAATGTATATATTTTTTGTGATGGAATCGCTCCTGTAAAAAATGTGTGATAGTTCTGATCCATTCGGTGTCTGTCATGTATGACTTGAATATGTGTGTGCATTGTTTTAATTCTTAGTCCTAATAGTTTGGCAGATATGAGTTGCATGGATGCCAATCCTGATGAATTGTCATGTGTTTAGCCTTCATCCCTATCACAATACCTTATGGTCTCTGTGAACCTCTTTGCATCTCAGGTGAGACCTTCCTCAGCCTTGGATGAGGATTGATATGCCAGTGCTCTGGGGTTTTTATTGTACAACTATGGATGAACCCTGGGTCTAAACTCCCCAGCGTTAAGAAGGATGTGCAAGCGTGAATCAAAACATCCAACAAATATTTCCATTGACAAGACCTAAAAGTCTTGTTGAGAACGATAAAGGCAAGAAATGAGGTGACATCCCTCTAAGGACGAAATTCAAGACTGGGTAGAGGAAAAATAACATGAATTTTCCCTACAAGAGACTCAAGGATTGATGGTGAATGCAAAGCAATGGAAAGACAGGTATCTTTACTCAGATATGCATGAGATTTTCTTTGTTGAATTTCCTTATCTATTGCATGAATGGATAAAAATGCAATATACTACTAATTCTTTGGTGTGGCCATTGGAACCAGTGGTTTGGGATCAAGCCAATCTTTAAAAATTGGAAGTGTTGGATAATAAGTGGACTTGGACTATTCATTTCTAGTTTTCTCAAGTAAAAGAGGCATACATTGTTCAATTTTTCATGGAATACAACGATTCTTTTAGCGAGGCTGAAAGAAATTTTGCAAAGGGACCGAAAAGGAGGATGTTGGAAGAAATTCCACCTTGGATAAAAATGTTGTTCATGGAGAAGGGGATTATGCACATGGAGTCTGATCGAATGGCTGAGTAAACTCCCTTGGCGTGGGGGAGGTCTACAAGGATGGGGGAAAGTCAGAAAAGAGAGAGAATGGGTATGTTGGGGAGGATCTAGAAATTGTCAAGGTGAGGTGAGGTATGGAATGGAACCAGAAAATAAGAGGAGAAAAAGATTTGATAGGTATGCAATAAGAGTTTAGATAAGACAAAGAGAAGAAGAGATAGGTAGATAAGAATTAGCCAAGGGTGCACAACAAGGATTCGGGTCAAAGATGAAGAGGAAAGAAACCACACCAGATGGTAGTGTAGAAGAGTATATTATGCCAAAGTGGAGCACAGATGAGTATAGGCATGGAAAGAAGCATGGCATAGAGTAGATGGTGTCTAGTAGGGATACCAGTAGTAATACTAGTATGTACCTAGGTGATGAAGTCTGCACCCCTTAGTTGTTGCGGGGTGACACAAACTTGGAGGAAGATGAAGCACAGAGCAGTGGTGAGTTGATAAGAATATAGGATGGTGTGTGGAGTAGTAGTGTGTTGTTCGGAGAGAAAAATTGTGCGCAAAGTGGTAGTGCACATATTGAACTGGGAGATAGAGCACAAATTTGTAGTGCATAGGTCAACCTGGAAGACATAGTGTGCATTTATGGTGCACAGTTAGGACATGAAGGTAGAGAAGAGGGTGTTGGTGCATCGAAAGAAGAGGAATATGGAGTCTCTCATAGAGGTGGGGGATACAAATTGAAAATAGTAGATGGTCTTATGCAGCTGCAAGTAGATACCTCTTTGGGTCACCTCGTGAGAAGTTTCAAAAGAACATGGACTTAACCCCCCTTTGTACCACCCCCTTGCACATTTTTAATCAAGAAGAAAACACAGCAGATAGTGAAGAGATTAGAGTAGAATAAAGAGAAGAAGAAGTGAGAAGTGAAGAGATGAGTGAAGAAGAAGGGGAAGTCATCAATACTTTACCCCAATCAATAGTAGTGTGGAAGATTCAAGCCCCTAACAGTCAGAGAAGTGGAACTAGCTCTAGTTTGAAGATGGAAAATCAATATAGTACACTAAGACTACCCATGTTCCACAGAACAGGTAAGGATGATGTTGAGAAGCACTGGTTTACATGTGAAGCAATATGGTATGTGAAGAGAATCATAGACGAAGCAACCAAAATTGTGTAGTTGGAGAACACGTTTAGGAACAGAGCCTTGAAATGGTATATGAAGTATAAGGCTACTACGCCAGTGGGACAGGTGAGGTCCCTGGTCGAAATTAAGCAATATCTACTTAAGGAGTTCCAAAAACCTAAGTCAGGATCCCAATGTATCACAAAGATAAAAGAGATCATGTTGAAGGAAGGTGAGACTGTATGGAATTATGACCAATGGTTTAAAATCTTATTGTATAGGCTAATGTTCCAAATCTAGGATGTGCAACACATGGAATGGTTAATTATGGGGTTACTTTCCAATATCAAAGTTTCTCTCACCCAATAAAAGGTGACGACTTAGGCAGAGGCAGTCGAAATCGAGATGCGCTTGGAAGCTACACCTAGAGGCGTAGAGACATCGACCAGGTTGGTGCAAGTTCAGTCATAACTGAACAACCTGACGATGCATCTGCAAGATATGGTGAAGACTAAACTCGTGTGTGAGAACATATGGTGTACCACATGTCGCTCTGAGGGGCATCACAGAGATGAATTCCCTCTCCTTCCAAATTATGTGGCGACAGGTGCTTCGAGTCCATTTCCATCCAGGCAGATGGAATGGTGTGAAATATGTATCCAATGGGGACATGTGTTGCCCCATTTCCCAACCTTGCATAAGTACCAAATCACAACTCACACTCCATTCTACGAGTTTTATAAATCCATCGGGCATGATGTCAATAGTTGTCGCTCACTCTAGTTAATGGAAGATAATACCTGCAATGCATTCTAGGTACAGGAGGAGAAGAAAAGTGGCAAGTGTGGTGGCGTAGAAAGAGATGGATACCAAGGAGGTCCCTGAGGTGAATATGAGCACAGTCACGTTAGAATTTATGGCAAGGAAGGTAGACCCCCCACATGTTTTAATTGCAGTGATATTGGTCATGTATCATGATTTTGTACCAAACCATGTATTCTTTGTGCATATTGTTATAATACTGAGCATGTCACCGAATATTTTCTCAACTTACTGAAGAAGTGGGAGGACAAGAAAAACAACTATAAAATGGAGTCATAATTGGCCAACCTGACGATGCATATGCAAGATATGGTGAAGACTAAAGTTGTGTGTGAGAACATATGGTGTACCACATGTCACTCTGAGGGGAATCACAATGATGAGTGCCCTCTCCTTCCAAATTATGTGGCAACAGGTGATTTGAGTCCATTTTCATCTGGGCAAATGGAATGGTGTGAAATATGTATCCAATGGGGCCATGTGTCGCCCTATTTCCCAACCTTGCAGAAGTACCAGATCACGACTCACACTCCATTCTACGAGTTTTGTAAATCCATCAAGCATGATGTCAATAGTTGTCGCTCACTCTAGTTAATGCAAGATAATAGTTGTGATGCATTCTAGGTACAAGAGGAACAAAAAGGTGGTGAGCATGGTGGCGCAGAAAGAGGCAGATACCAAGGAGGTCCCTGAGGTGGATATGAGCACAGTCATGTCAGAAGATATTGGTCATGTCTCATGATTTTGTACCAAACCATGTATTCTTTTTTCATATTGTTATAGTCCCGAGCATGTCACCGAATATTTTCCTGACTTACTAAAGAAGTGGGAGGACAAGAAAACCAACTATAAAATGGTGCATGTCAAGTCGTGAAAGAACAAGAAGAAGAACAAGGAGGTTGAAGTTTGGGTAGTAACCCACGTAGGGGTGAAGACAAGAGCAAACTTCAAGCATGGTGAAGGCTCAGGTCAAGATTCAGATAGAAAGATAATGAAGGCACCTCATCCCCCTCCAAATTTAGATGTTTCTCCGCAAAAGTAGTTTCTACACAATACACAGAGACGACTAGAAGAACAAAGAGTGCACAAGGAGTTACAATGTGCGACTCAGAGGTCACTTGAAGAGGCTCAGATCCAGGAATATTGCATAGGGTGACATAGACGTCACTAGAAGAGGCTCAAATCTGTGAAGAAGTGCAACGTGAGACGCAAAGGTCACTGGAAGAAGCTCGCGTGCGTGAGGAATTTTAGTGTGTGACACAAAGATCATTGGAGGAGGCTCGCGTGCATAAAGAAGTCCAACACATGATGCAATTATTGATAAAGGAGGCTTGTAGACAAACTAAGTTTCCATGCGCAAAGCATAAGGCATATGAAGAATAATTCCAGGAGGAATCGCAACGTGCAACGTACACATAAGTCTTACATGAACTGGGTTGCAAGGAACAATCAGAAGACCAAGTAATTTCTTTCTTTCGTTGTTGTCTGTGATTATTGAATGATACGTAAGTTGCAAGTAAGTTAACTCTTATGTTAGCTACTTGCATGAAATGATAAGGAGTGGAGGCTACCATATCTACTCCATTTTCAGAAAGATATGTATGTCACGTCAGCAAGAAAAAGTGCATTGGCTGAGAATTTAAGATGACAACAAATCTTGGTGGCTATGACATGGATGGAGTCATGTTGTATCTGGGATCCAACGTGACTATTTTACAGAATAAATCTTGGAAGGTGATGGGTAAACCTAGGTTGGTTTGGTCGACCATCCAGCTTCGATTGACCAATCAATACAAGATCTACCCAATAGGTTGCTTGGAGAAAGTAGAAGTCAACATAGAAGGATTAAAAATGAAGGCATACTTTGAGTTCATATAGATTATGGATTAATCTGATCCATATCTTGCATTATTTGGTATTGACTGGGCCTTTGACAATAATGTAGTGTTAAACTTGAAGAAGAGTCATATGTCTTTTAAAACAGACACCTTATTCATGGTCACACCATTGGATCCATATGAAGGTGACTAGTATAATAAGCCCTTGGATGAGGATGTCTGGAGCTCAGTCATTGAAAATATTTATAAGATCGCAAGGCATAGGGAGGATTACATCAACCCCACTGCAAATGGAGAATTAAGTTGGAGGAGTGTCAAGTCTTATGACACAGATTATGAGGATGCCATGAAAGGTGGCAAAATAAGATCTATGAAATATCAACAAGGAGGTGTGTGCATATCTCTACAAAGGAAAGCAAGGAATAAATTGGCTCATATCGGTTACGATGGATCGAAATTGGTGGAAACACTCATTGCATGGATACAATGCATCCCCAAGCCTTAGAGGGATTGTGCACTTGATACAATACTTCTTGGAAATCTTCCATGTTGGTGGGCTACCCATCGAGAGCCACATCATGAGTGGGCAGCTATCGAAACATCCATGCGAGAAACATTTCAACTAGATGTCGACATTCTTCATTACACATGTGCATGGGAAAGGAATTGGATAGTTAATTAGAGGCGCAACGCACGTGGAAAATATATGAATCGCCACCACGGGCTCCCTAAGAAACACCCTATATCCTCAATTCCTCAGTTTTACATTGGGAAAAGTAGGCATCCCTCCATAGACCATGATGATTAGTTCCATGCATGCTTGTTCCCCAACACCATTGAACATACAAACGACTCCAGCATAGATATCGAAGAGATGGTCAGCCAATGGATCCTACCAGAACCCACCGTACATACTTGATTACCTTTCATGTAGACATTGACAGGTCACGCTCAGATGTGGACACATAATGACCCACCTAGGGTCATTCCATCCATCTAAACCACTAATCAATTCCCGCCAAGGTGCATAAAACCATGAGTCACACCTCCGATGAGTAAATTCGTGCATGGTTTTTGTCGTATACATATTTATTAATTTCAAAGATCTAGCAGTGGAAATATATTGGAAATCTTAATGGTTGAGGTGACAGGTAACCCTCACATGTTCGCTACATATAATTACGGAAATGATGACCCATTAACACCGCTAGCAAGAGGATGATTTCCCTGATTTAGAATAAAAGTGGAAGTTACTTGTAAAAATCAGTGCATGACTCGACATAAATACAACTATGAAAAAACAACCTCTAGCATGTTGATCCCAATGACCAGTCTAGGGCGAAGTAGCATCCAACTCAATGAAAATATGGGATAACGAATTTGCATGTGTGAATAGCCAAGTGTTGTTATGGCTCCATTCAATTCAAAACCACCCTCACCTTCCACTTCCTCACTGTTGTTATTTTCCTATTTTCTTCATGTTTCATGTCCTCCTTTCATACTCCCATAACACAGACCATCACCAATCCCACATCCCAGTCCTCGGGAATATTCCAACACCATTACCATCGATTCTAAAATGGATTCATCCAGCCAAGATAAAGCCCAGACAAAGTCTAAGGCCATGAAAGAAATGTTTCTTCTCGACTCTATACTTCCCTGCAAATTCCTAATTGAAGGCCTTCCATTCGCAAGAGTGCCCCTCCTCAAGTGTGTTGATTATAATTTCTGCAACCCCCACCAGTTTCTTGAAATTCAACTTGACTAATACAAAGAGGTCATCTGGCATGATGATGGTAAGGATAAGACATTCATATAAGAATGGGTATGATCCTTGAAGCGATCTGGGATCCTCTACCTTCTAAAATGTCCTCAATTTGGTTAAGTCGAAGCCATTTCATCATGTTTTCGGTTCCTCCTCACCAGAGTAGAAGGAGGATACCTTTGGTTGGACCATTTGAAGCCATTATACATAGAGTCTTTGGTCTGCCCAAGTCTAGTGAGAAGCCATCCGACACTCTTAAAGAAAAGGATGCACCGTTGGAGGAGGTGTATTCTAAATACGACACACGAAAAGGAAAAAACAATGTTCTTATTCTTGCAATAAACAATTTAGAAGTTTGGTTTGAAACTGAACTTCTTGCATGCAATCTTATTTGCAAATGTCGAAAGGAAAAATACCCAATCGATTTCATTCTGGTGGCTAAGCACTGTGTTGATGGACATTAGCTGGCTTGGGCCCCTTACCTCTTTAAATAATTTGTC
>JASDQU010437738.1:31167-41281 GCA_032191745.1 Picea mariana | reverse complement strand
AAAATGGAAGCAGCAGATAATCTGAGAGATTAGATGGAAGGTCATGGAGATTCAGAACTTGGGCCTCGTTGAACACCGCTTACAAGACCTAGACAAAGAATATTAGTCTAGTAGGCTCTCAGATTTTGGGGGGGGGGTGACATGTAATGAAGAGAAGGTGCAGTCTATGCTAAATATGTTCCCAGTGTTCAAGAACAAAGGGAATAATAAGTTGAAGGAGAGGCGACTATTATTTGCCTTAGAGTGTCATGATCTCGTAGAGGTAAACAAATGGAGGCAACAGATAATACGAGATATCGAATAGAATGTCATGGAGATTTAGAATTTGATCCTCGATGAACACCACTTCTTAGACCTGTACATAGAAGATCAAACTAGTAGGATCTTGAGTTTTGGGGGAAAAGTCACATGCAATGAAGAGAAGGTGCAACCTGTGTTGAATAGGTTCCTGACATTTAAGAATGAAGGGAAGAAGAATCCAAAGGAAAGGTGATCGTTCATGGCCTCATACTGTTACGATATCGAATAAGAAAACAAATGGAGGCAGCAGATAATCCAAGATATTGGAAGGAATTCATGGAGATTCAAAATATGGGCCTCAATGAACACTACATCCAAGACCTCAACAGAGAAGATAAGATTGGTGGGCTCTCAGGTTTTGGGGGAAAATGGCCCATAAGGAAGAGAAGGCGTAGGCTATGTTGAATAGGTTCCTAAGATTCAATAATGAAGGGAAGAATAAGTTGAAAGATAGGCATATGTTCTAAGCCTTAGAGTGTCACGATCTCACAGAGGTAGACAAATGGAGGCAATAAATGATCTAAGATATTGGACAGAAGGTCATGGAGATTCAAAACCTAGGCCTGAACAAACACCATTTCCAAGACCTAAACATAAAAAATCAGATTGGTAGGCTCTCAGGTTTTGGGGGGGAAATGGTCGTAATGAAGAGAAGGTACAGTCTATGTTGAATAAGTTCCTAACACTCAAGAATGAAGGGAAGAAGAAGTTGAAGGAGAGGTGATTGTTCTTGTACTTAGAGTGCATCTAGAAGAGGCAGAAAAATGGATGCAACAGATAATCTGAGAGATTGGATGAAAGGTCATGGAGATTTAGAACCCAAGACTCGACAAACATTTCTTTCAAGACTTAAACAGAGAAGATCAGACTAGTAGGATATCAATGTTTTGGGGGAAAATGGCTCGTAATGAAGAGTGTTTGCACCCAAAATTTTGGGTTTAGTTTTGTGCACACGTACAAACGAATTTTTTCACATGATGAAGGATAAAGAGTGTTCTCTTGATCAAGTGTTGTCGATTTCACACCAAAATTAAAATCTACCAAGTGTGCCCCGGTCCAAGTTTTGTTAGTTGGGCTAGAAATCAAGAAGATGCCCACCGGAATCAGGAAATGAATCATAGAGAAATCTTCCTGAATGGTTACTTCCAGCAACATAAGAGGAGGTGGGACAGCCAGAGGATGATCTAGCCAAGAATTAAGATCACCATTGATACAAAAAGTATATGTGGAGTGTTGGTAGACATCAGAAGCATACGAGGAAATTTTGTCAAGAAAATGAGTGGAGCATAGCAGAAAGAGACAACGCTTCCCAGTAGATAAAGCTATAAAAGGAAGCAGTCATATCATAAATGGGTTTGGTTAGCTAGTTAAATATTGAGGAAAATAGATTCATTGATTCCTTAGTATTGATCTCGCTCTGATCATGTTGTACTATTGTAATGATTTTGAATATGTGTGTGTGTGTGTGTGTGTCTAAATTTTGAGCAAAGGCTTATTGCGCAGTATGTTGTAATTCTGAGGATTTATATAGGGAATATATGAAGTCCTATGGATATCATATGTGTATGTCCTACGTAATGTATATATTTTTTGTGATGGAATCGCTCCTATAAAAAATGTGTGATAGTTCTGATCCATTCGGTGTTTGTCATGTATGACTTGAATATGTGTGTGCATTGTTTTAATTCTTAGTCCTAATAGTTTGTCAGATATGATTTGCATGGATGCCAATCCTGATGAATTGTCATGTGTTTAGCCTTCATCCCTATCACAATACCTTATGGTCTCTGTGAACCTCTTTGCATCTCAGGTGAGACCTTCCTCAACCTTGGATGAGGATTGATATGCCAGTGCTCTGGGGTTTTTATTGTACAACTATGGATGAACCCTAGGTCTAAACTCCCTGGCGTTAATAAGGATGTGCAAGCATGAATCAAAACATCCAACAAATATTTCCATTGACAAGACCTAAAAGTCTTGTCGAGAATGATAAAGGCAAGAAATGAGGTGGCATCCCTCTAAGGAGGAAATTCAAGACTGGGTAGAGGAAAAATAACATGAATTTTCCCTACAAGAGACTCAAGGATTGATGGTGAATGCAAAGCAATGGAAAGACAGGTATCTTTACTCAGATATGCATGCGATTTTCTTTGTTGAATTTCCTTATCTATTGCATGAATGGATAAAAATGCAATATACTACTAATTCTTTGGTGTGGCCATTGGAACCAGTGGTTTGGGATCAAGCCAATCTTTAAAAATTGGAAGTGTTGGATAATAAGTGGACTTGGACTATTGATTTCTGGTTTTCTCAAGTAAAAGAGGCATACATTGTTCAATTTTTCATGGAATACAATGATTCTTTCAGCAAGGCTGAAAGAAATTTTGCAAAGGGACCGAAAAGGAGGATGTTGAAAGAAATTCCACTTTGGATAAAAATGTTGTTCATGGAGAAGGGGATTATGCACATGGAGTCTGATCGAATGGCTGAGTAAACTCCCTTGGCGTGGGGGAGGGTCTACAAGGATGGGGGAAAGTCAGAAAAGAGAGAGAATGGGTATGTTGGGGAGGATCCAGAAATTGTCGAGGTGAGGTGAGGTATGGAATGGAACTAGAAAAGAAGAGGAGAAAAAGATTTGATAGGTATGCAATAAGAGTTTAGATAAGACAAAGAGAAGAAGAGACAGGTAGAAAAGAATTAGCCAAGGGTGCACAACAAGGATTCGGGTCAAATATGAAGAGGAAAGAAACCACACCAGGTGGTAGTGTAGAAGAGTATATTATGCCAAAGTGGAGCACAGATGAGTATAGGCATGGAAAGAAGCATGGCATAGAGTAGATGGTGTCTAGTAGGGATACCAGTAGTAATACTAGTATGTAACTAGGTGATGAAGTCTGCACCCCTTAGTTGTTGCGAGGTGACACAAACTTGGAGGAAGGTGAAGCACAGAGTAGTGGTGAGTTGATAAGAATATAGGATGGTGTGTGGAGTAGTAGTGCGTTGTTCGGAGAGAAAAATTGTGCGCAAAGTGGTAGTGCACATATTGAACTGGGAGATAGAGCACAAATTTGTAGTGCATAGGTCAACCTGGAAGACATAGTGTGCATTTATGGTGCACAGTTAGGACATGAAGGTAGAGAAGAGGGTGTTGGTGCATTGGAAGAAGAGGAATATGGAGTCTGTCATAGTGGTGGGGGATACAAATTGAAAATAGTAGATGGTCTTGTGCAGCTGCAAGTAGATACCTCTTTGGGTCACCTCGTGAGAAGTTTCAAAAGAACATGGACTTAACCCCCCTTTGTACCACCCCCTTGCACATTTTTAATCAAGAAGAAAACACAGAAATTAGTGAATAGATTAGAGTAGAATAAAGAGAAGAAGAAGTGAGAAGTGAAGAGATGAGTGAAGAAGAAGGGGAAGTCAGCAATACTTTACCCCAATCAATAGTAGTGTGGAAGATTCAAGCCCCTAACAGTCAAAGAAGTGGAACTAGCTCTAGTTTGAAGATGGAAAATCAATATAGTACACTAAGACTACCCATGTTCCACAGAACGGGTAAGGATGATGTCGAGAAGCACTGGTTTACATGTGAAGCAATATGGTATGTGAAGAGAATCATAGACGAAGCAACCAAAATTGTGTAGTTGGAGAACACGTTTAGGAACAGAGCCTTGAAATGGTATATGAAGTATAAGGCTACTACGCCAGTGGGATAGGTGAGGTCCCTGGTCGAAATTAAGCAATATCTACTTAAGGAGTTCCAAAAACCTAAGTCAGGATCCCAATGTATCACAAAGATAAAAGCGATCATGTTGAAGGAAGGTGAGACTGTATGGAATTATGACCAGTGGTTTAAAATCTTATTGTATAGGCTAATGTTCCAAATCTAGGAAGTGCAACACATGGAATGGTTAATTATGGGGTTACTTTCCAATATTAAAGTTTCTCTCACCCAATAAAAGGTGACGACTTAGGCAGAGGCAGTCGAAATCGATATGCGCTTGGAAGCTACACCTAGAGGCATAGAGACATCGACCAGGTTGGTGCAAGTTCAGTCATAACTGAACAACCTGACGATGCATCTACAAGATATGGTGAAGACTAAACTCGTGTGTGAGAACATATGGTGTACCACATGTCGCTCTGAGGGGCATCACAGAGATGAATTCCCTCTCCTTCCAAATTATGTGGCGACAGGTGCTTCGAGTCCATTTCCATCCAGGCAGATGGAATGGTGTGAAATATGTATCCAATGGGGACATGTGTTGCCCCATTTCCCAACCTTGCAKAAGTACCAAATCACAACTCACACTCCAYTCTACGAGTTTTATAAATCCATCGGGCATGATGTCAATAGTTGTCGCTCACTCTAGTTAATGGAAGATAATACCTGCAATGCATTCTAGGTACAGGAGGAGAAGAAAAGTGGCGAGTGTGGTGGCGTAGAAAGAGATGGATACCAAGGAGGTCCCTGAGGTGAATATGAGCAAAGTCACGTTATAATTTATGGCAAGGAAGGTAGACCCCCCACATGTTTTAATTGCAGTGATATTGGTCATGTATCATGATTTTGTACCAAACCATGTATTCTTTGTGCATATTGTTATAATACTGAGCATGTCACTGAATATTTTCCCAACTTACTGAAGAAGTGGGAGGACAAGAAAAAGAACTATAAAATGGAGTCATAACTGGCCAACCTGATGATGCATATGCAAGATATGGTGAAGACTAAAGTCGTGTGTGAGAACATATGGTGTACCACATGTCACTCTGAGGGGCATCACAGAGATGAGTGCCCTCTCCTTCCAAATTATGTGGCAACAAGTGATTTGAGTCCATTTCCATCTGGGAAAATGGAATGGTGTGAAATATGTATCCAATGGGGCCATGTGTCGCCATGTTTCCCAACCTTGCAGAAGTACCAGATCACGACTCACACTCCATTCTGCGAGTTTTGTAAATCCATCAAGCATGATGTCAATAGTTGTCGCTCACTCTAGTTAATGCAAGATAATAGTTGTGATGAATTCTAGGTACAGGAGGAACAAAAAGGTGGTGAGAATGGTAGCGCAGAAAGAGGCAGATACCAAGGAGGTCCCTGAGGTGGATATGAGCACAGTCACGTCAGAAGATATTGGTCATGTCTCATGATTTTGTACCAAACCATGTATTCTTTTTTCATATTGTTATAGTCCCGAGCATGTCACCAAATATTTTCCTGACTTACTAAAGAAGTGGGAGGACAAGAAAACCAACTATAAAATGGTGCATGTCAAGTCGTGAAAGAACAAGAAGAAGAACAAGGAGGTTGAAGTTTGGGTAGTAACCCGCGTAGGGGTGAAGACAAGAGAAAACTTCAAGCATGGTGAAGGCTCAGGTCAAGATTCAGATAGAAAGATAATGAAGGCACCTCATCCCCCTCCAAATTTAGATGTTTCTCCGCAAAAGTAGTTTCTACACAATACACATATAGGACTAGAAGAACAAAGAGTGCACAAGGAGTTACAATGTGCGACTCAGAGGTCACTTGAAGAGGCTCAGATCCAGGAAGATTGCATAGGGTGACATAGACGTCACTAGAAGAGGCTCAGATCTGTGAAGAAGTGCAACGTGAGACGCAAAGGTCACTGGAAGAAGCTCGCGTGTGTGAGGAATTTTAGTGTGTGACACAAAGATCATTGGAGGAGGCTCGTGTGCATAAAGAAGTCCAACACATGATGCAATTATTGATAAAGGAGGCTTGTAGACAAACTAAGTTTCCATGCGCAAATCATAAGGCATACGAAGAATAATTCCAGGAGGAATCGCAACGTGCAACGTACACATAAGTCTTACATGAACTAGGTTGCAAGGAACAATCAGAAGACCAAGTAATTTCTTTCTTTCGTTGTTTTCTGTGATTATTGAATGATACGTAAGTTGCAAGTAAGTTAACTCTTATGTTAGCTACTTGCATGAAATTATAAGGAGTGGAGGCTACCATATCTACTCCATTTTCAGAAAGATATGTATGTCACGTCAACAAGAAAAAGTGCATTGGCTGAGAATTTAAGATGACAACAAATCTTGGTGGCTACGACATGGATGGAGTCATGTTGTATCTGGGATCCAACATGACTATTTTACAGAATAAATCTTGGAAGGTGATGGGTAAAACTAGGTTGGTTTGGTCGACCATCCAGCTTCGATTGACCAATCAATACAAGATCTACCCAATAGGTTGCTTGGAGCAAGTATAAGTCAACATAGAAGGAGTAAAAATGAAGGCATACTTTGAGTTCATATAGATTATGGATTAATCTGATCCATATCTTGCATTATTTGGTATTGACTGGGCCTTTGACAATAATGTAGTGTTAAACTTGAAGAAGAGTCATATGTCTTTTGAAACAGACACCTTATGCGTGGTCACACCATTGGATCCATATGAAGGTGACTAGTATAATAAGCCCTTGGATGAGGATGTGTGGAGCTCAGTCATTGAAAATATTTATAAGATTACAAGGCACAGGGAGGATTACATCAACCCCACCGCATATGGAGAATTAAGTTGGAGGAGTGTCAAGTCTTATGACACAGATTATGAGGATGCCATGAAAGGTGGAAAAATAAGCTCTATGAAATATCAATAAGGAGGTGTGTGCATATCTCTACAAAGGAAAGCAAGGAATAAATTGGCTCATATTGGTTACGATGGATCGAAATCGGTGGAAACACTCATTGCATGGATACAATGCATCCCCAAGCCTTAGAGGGCTTGTGCACTTGATACAATACTTCTTGGAAATCTTCCATGTTGGTGGGCTACCCATCGAGAGCCACATCATGAGTGGGCAGCTATCGAAACATCCATGCGAGAAACATTTCAACTAGATGTCGACATTCTTCATTACACATGTGCATGGGAAAGGAATTGGATAGTTAATCAGAGGCGCAACGCACGTGGAAAATATATGAATCGCCACCACGGGCTCCCTAAGAAACACCCTGTATCCTCAATTCCTCAATTTTACATTGGGAAAAGTAGGCATCCCTCCATAGACCACGACGATCAGTTCCATGCATGCTTGTTCCCCAACACCATTGAACATACAAACGACTCCAGCATAGATATCAAAGAGATGGTCGGCCAATGGATCCTACCAGAACCCACCATGCATACTTGATTACCTTTCGTGTAGACACTGACAGGTCGCGCTCAGATGTGGACACATAATGACCCACCTAGGGTCATTCCATCCATCTAAACCACTAATCAATTCCCACCAAGGTGCATAAAACCATGAGTCGCACCTCCGATGAGTAAATTCGTGCATGGTTTTTGTCGTATACATATTTATTAATTTCAAAGATCTAGCGATGGAAATATATTAGAAATATTAATGGTTGAGGTGACAGGTAACCCTCACATGTTCGCTACATATAATTACGGAAATAATGACCCATTAACACCGCTAGCAAGAGGATGATTTTCCTGATTCAGAATAAAAGTGGAAGTTACTTGTAAAAATTAGTGCATGACTTGACATAAATACAACTATGAAAAAACAACCTCTAGCATGTTGATCCCAATGACCAGTCTAGGGCGGAGTAGCATCCAACTCAATGAAAATATGGGATAACAAATTTGCATGTGTGAATAGCCAAGTGTCGTTATGGCTCCATTCAATTCAAAACCACCCTCACCTTCCACTTCCTCACTGTTGTTATTTTCCTATTTTCTTCATGTTGCATGTCCTCCTTTCATACTCCCATAACACATACCATCACCAATCCCACATCCCAATCCTCGGGAATATTCCAACACCATTACCATCGATTCTAAAATGGATTCATCCAACCAAGATAAATCCTGGACAAAGTCTAAGGCCATGAAAGAAATGTTTCTTCTCGACCCTATACTTCCCTGCAAATTCCTAATTGAAGGCCTTCCATTCACAAGAGTGCCCCTCCTCAAGTGTGTTGATTATAATTTCTGCAACCCCCACTAGTTTCTTGAAATTCAACTTGACTAATACAAAGAGGTCATCTGGCATGATGATGGTAAGGATAAGACATTCATATAAGAATGGGTATAATCCTTGAAGCGATCTGGGATCCTCTACCTTCTAAAATGTCCTCACTTTGGTCGAGTCGAAGCCATTTCATCATGTTTTCGGTTCCTCCTCACCAGAGTAGAAGGAGGATACCTTTGGTTGGACCATTTGAAGCCATTATACACAGAGTCTTTGGTCTGCCCAAGTCTAGTGAGAAGCCATCCGACACTCTTAAAGAAAAGGATGCACCGTTGGAGGAGGTGTATTCTAAATACGACACACGAAAAGGAAAAAATAACGTTCTTATTCTTGCAATAAACAATTTAGCAGTTTGGTTTGAAAATGAACTTCTTGCATGCAAGCTTATTCGCAAATGTCGAAAGGAAAAATGCCCAATCGATGTCATTCTGGTGGCTGAGCACTGTGTTGATGGACATTAGCTGGCTTGGGCCCCTTACCTCTTTAAATAATTTGTCACTGAATGGATAAATGCTCAGGATGAGGGGAAGGAAATTCATTATAGTTGGTTACTTTTGTTGTTGGGCATGGCACTTTGAAAGCCAACCCCCCCCCGGCTTTGAAATCAATATGGCTACTACCCGTCATTTCTCTCCCCCCAATTCTTACCACTCCAACATTCTAGGAAAACCAAGGAATAAGCCAACATTTCTAAAGTGTTCAAGCAATGGTACACCCAGCTAATCAATGCATCTACCAAGCAAGCCTACATCCCATCCCACATATTCAATAGGTATGAGCATCATCTTTGTTTTACATGTAACCTCCATAATGTGGTCATATTTCCTCACACATCTACAGGGAAATGAAAAGTTGTACTTCCCTTATGTATTACGGAGAAGATATTATTGTGGGAATTGAACAGTGGTCAACCTCAAACCATCCTCCCTTCCAAGATATACAATATGAATTCAAAATCAGGTCAAAGAATTCTCATGACCAACCCAATATTACAATGGAGGGAGATAAGACAACAGTAGTGGCCACGAATACTAACTATCCCCACACCCCTACACATTCTCAGAATGCAAGTGGGGTTGATGCGGAAAATGTCGTAGCCAAAAAGAGAAAGTGAGTGTCCAACACTCAGATCCCAACACAGATAACCATTGACTTAGGGTCCGACTGTGATCCTTCACCTCTATCACATCCAACCCTAATTGAAGAAGAATCCACCTTGGCTACATATCCGTCCAAACCCCACTCTAGGGCCAGTAAACGTCGGCGTACAACGTGCCATAAGTAAACTGAGGAAGGTTATCCCACTCAAATTTGGTAGGTTGAAAAATTGATGAAAGCGATTTGCATGCAATTAGCCAAACAACAAGTCTCCCACAACGACATGATCAGGAAGATGCATATTCTGGGCCAACACTTTTCTCTTCCCCCTTTACCAAAATATTCTTCTTCATCTAATCCAACCCTCGAGGTTCTGGGATCCATTCCTCGTCATGTGCTCAGTGTCGATCCACTCACAGTCACCCCTTCAGTCTCAACCAAAACCGAACTGGACTTGTCATAGGTCCCTACAACAAACATCTCAAACTTTATCACTTCCCTGGTCCATGAGCTTGGCAAACACCAACATTCCATCTACTAGGAACATGCTCGGTTATGCCTCAACTATGAGCAAGAGAATTCCAGTCATGACGCCATGTGATGCCACTTACAACGGGAATCCCACGTGTGTCAAGAACTAGAAGAGACACTAAAAACTTTACAGGATCTACACATGGTTGAAGTGGCCACAAATGAAC
>JASDQU010437738.1:14904-27728 GCA_032191745.1 Picea mariana | reverse complement strand
ATCTTAGGTTTTGGGGGGTAATGGCATGTAATGAAGAGAAGGCATATTCTATTTTGAATAGGTCCCTAGCATTCAAGAACGAAGGGAAGAAGAATCCCAAGGAGAGGCATTCATTCCTAGCCTCAGAGTGTTGTGATCTTGTAGAGGTAGACAAATGAAAGCAACAGATAATCCAAGAGATTGGACAAAAGTTCATGGATATTTAGAAGTCAGGAATTAGAAGATGCTTCCTCTGAGACCTCAACATAGAATATTATACTGGTAGGATCTCATCTTTTAGGGGGGAAATGTCCCATAATGAAGAGAATGTGTAGTTTATATTGAACAGGTTCTTGAAATTCAAGAAAAAAGGGAAGAAGAAGTCGAAGGAGAGGTGAGAATTCATGGCCTTAGAGTGTCGCGATCTTGCAGAGGCATATAAATGGAGGCAATAGATAATCCAAGAGATTGGACAAAAGGTAATGGAAATTCGAAACCTGGTCCTCAATGAACATCGTCAACTCTGATACCTTAAAAGAGAAGATTGGATTGGTATTCTCTGAAGTTTTTTGGGGGGAATGGCCCAATTGAAGAGAAGGTGCAGTATATGTTGAACAAGTTCTTGACATTCAAGAACAAAGGGAATAAGAAGCCCAAGGATAGGAATATGATCCTAGCCTTAGAGTGTCGTGGTCTCACATAGGTAGACAAATGGAGGTAGCAGATAATCCAAGAGATTGGACGGAAGGTCATGGATATTCAAGACTCAGGCCTTAATGAACACCACTTATTATACCTAAAAAGAGAATATCAAACTAATAAATAGGCTCTTGGGTTTTGGGGGGGGAAATGGCATGTAATGAAGAAAAGTCGAAATCTATGTTGAATAGATTCCTGACATTCGAGAATGAAGGGAAGAAGAAGATGAAGGAGAGGTGATTTTTATTTGTTCTCAGAGTGTCACGATCCTTCAAAGGCAAACAAATGGAGGTAATAGATAATTTGAGAGATTGGATGAAAGGTCATGGAGATTCAGAACCCGAGAAAATGGTTGGTAATGAAGAGAAGGTGTAGTCTATGTTGGATAGGTCCTTGGAATTCAAGAATGAAAGGAGGAAGAATCCCAAGGAGAGGCATCCCTTCTTGGCCTTAGAGTGTCGCAATCTCATAGAGGTAGAAAAATGGGGGTATCAGATAATCTAAGAGATTTGATGAAAGGTTATGGAGATTCAGAACTTGGGCCTTAGCGAACATCGCCTTCAGAGAAGATCAAACTAGTAGACTCTCAGGTTTTGTGGGAAAATGGATCATAATGAAGAAATGGTGTAGTATATGTTGAAAAAGTTCCTAAAATTCAAGAATGAAAAGAAGAAGAATCCCAATTAGAGGCATGTGTTCCTGGCCTCAAAGTGTTGTGATCTCATAGAGGCATCAATGCATTATGTAGTACTATAATTCACCAACATGTCGTATTTATTTTATGTTGTATCAGTGTGCCATATAGTAAGATGCATTGGTAAGTTGTATCAGTGCACCATATAGTAAGAAGCACCGGTACATTGTATTATGTGTAACGCACCACTACATTGTATTATGAGTAATACATCGGTTGGTGTTGGAGAGGTATTTTGGATAAGTTTTGGGATCTATGCCAAAAGGAATTTGAAGGGTAAAAGGCAATTAGAAAATGGACCAGAGTGCGTGATGGGATAAGAATTCAAGGAGTCAAAGAGTGCGACGGAGCAACGCACAAAACGCAGAAAATGGTTATAAATCGTTGGGTTTTGGGGACACTTTGTCCACTTTTGTAACGGGTTTTTGGGGGAAAATTTTTCCACTTTTGTAACGGGATTAGCCCTATTTTTATGATAAATGGGTTCTTTGGGAAGGGGGTGAGATGGTGTGTGTAAGTTTCTAGTTCTCTTTGGGTTAGGGAGTTGAGAAAAGGAATAAATTTGAGGTATGACTAAGGAGTGAACTCACACTATAGCAGAATGGTTAGGCAGTTTTGGGATGATGTTACTATTGCATATATTGTAGCGCAGTGTGTAGTTGTAAGGAAGCTATTAATGAATAATATAAGAAGCTAGTCGGTGTGGACATATCACAAGTTGGGTGAACCACGTAAATATGTATGTTGTGATGTGTTTGCAATTCATGACGTGGTATATGATGAATGGATGGATCACCTATGATGTTATAATGTCATGCATAGATTATATTTAATGATAAAGTAACTATTAAGCTATGAGAATTGTGCACATGAGTAAATGGTAGCAAGGACCTGAATGATGCCTCACTTTCCCTCATCAATGCAAAACCTTGGTTCCTACAACCCCTCTAGGTACCTCGGGTGATACTTCACTTGATATGCATGTGATGTCGAAAACGCCGGTATCTAAGGGGTTTTTCGATATTTTAATGATTAACCCTACATTTTCCACTTGTGTGCCAACAAATGGTTATGATGTTGAGACTGAGAATTGTAATTGAGGGGAATGTTTTGGAGGCCGAATAGATAAGAAATTTAAGAATGGATAGAAAGGAAGCAATGAGGATTTTCCAGAGAACATAATAGAAACCCTAGGCTTAGCGACAAACAGTGGTTACAAAGGTATGTTTTCTCAGATCTGCATAAAATTTTCTTTTGTGAATTTTTTATTATTTTGACTGAATGGTTAGGAAGGCTAATAGAGAACATTGGGAGATACAAATATGAATCCCCGAGAAACTGGACTCCCAAATTGATCAGACAACTCAATACAGTAAGTAATAAGGTTTCTCGCACACTAGATTTATGGTTGAATAATATACTAGGGGGTTATATTACAGAGTTTGTAATAGATTGTACCCAGTCTTATAGTGTCGCAGAGAGGGACTTCTTCAAGGGTCCACGTGGAAGATATTTGAGTGCATTATATGCTTGGATAAAAACATTATTGTGTGATAAGAATGTCATGAAGATGGATTCGGATAGCTAAGCTCCTTCACACACATAGGGGAACTGGGGGATGACCAGAGGATAGTCTGAGAGTGGGAAGGATGAGTAAGGAATGGATGGACTGAGGATGTCGAGAGAGGATACTAACTCAGATGGAGAGATTGGAGTATTTCACTATGAGAAAAGGTTTAGATACAGTAAGAGGTAGATTGTGGCTGAAAAATGAGAGTAGCACAGAGAATTCAAGGAAAGTAACCCCTACACAGAACTTTAGATCATACAATATAGAGAAAGGAAAAGGAAAGAAAGATATCCTCAGTACTGCCCAGAAGAAGGAAGTCCATCTCAAATTGACATAGGCATGCTCCTTTGGGCACATCCGCTCACAGGATCTTCTCCTTCCTCGGCCCGAAGAACACTAACCGATCCTTCTATTTCCCTATTGGGAAATATACACCCACAGAATTCTTCGCACGATCCCCTCTTTGCTTATCGGGGAATCGGACTTCGCGGTATCATGAGGTCAATGGTCGAGCGCTGGTGCTTCGAATCCCCGAACCCCAATGTAACTCAACGCTGACCCTTACCTTTCTCTGTCGGGACTTTTCCTATCATGATTTCGCTACTCGCAATGCCGAACAACTCGGTTCTCTGACTCCCGATGCCTGATACACTGAAACTCCGATGCACGCACGAGTTGTCCCTTCAACTTCCCGTCACTTCTATCGGTATTTTGGACTTTGCAGGATCACGAGTCCTGATGTCAATGTTTCGTCACTTCTCGCTGCGAAACCCTGATAACTTGTGCCACCTGTCTTCCACTCTGACTCTTGTGGTCCCACACTGCTCTACCCCGTCGGGATATCACGTTTCACGATACCAAGCTGCAAGAGTATCCCATCCTCAGGATCTCCGATACGCCGAACCCCGGCTTCGTCAGATCTTCCGACATGTGTCCCAAAAGATGGACGGCTCTGAGCTCATCGGGATATCGTGTTTCGCGATTTCGTGATTCATGTTTCTATATTCATGGGACTTCAACCCATGAAACCCCGATGCACGATGTACGTGTAGATCCAACGGCCCTAATCGACTTGGATCAATAGCTCTCCCCCTCCTAAGATTTTAGCCTTTAGGAAATATGATGTCGTATCTCCCTTGCACCTCCGCAAGATCCTATGACCCACGGAGATTCACGGTTCCTCCTCGGAGAATACCGACTGTCTATCTCTGCTTAGTGATTCCTGCGAAACGAACCAATTACTCCTTCGTGGAATTTGTCCTCCTGTGCGCAACTTACGACTCCAGTTCGAACGCTTCACGCACAACACTATGTGCTTCCCTTAAACAGATTTGAAGGTTGTACCCTTCCTGAGCTTAATTTCAACTCTGAGTCCTTAAAAAGGACTCCTTGCACGCACTCCTTGCGGAAACTCTCAGACACTTCCAAGTGTTGAATACTTTCAACTCTGCGCACTCCTACAGCAACAGTCCTTCTATGCTTCGCTCAGATTCACAACTGAGACTTTCCTTAGCCTGCGCACTCCTTGCATGGCTCCTATGCCCAAATGCACTTTTGGGTGAATGAGGACAAAATTTAAACTATCTAAGCCTTCTGTCGACGCACTCCTTGCGGACGACTTCAACTGCACTCCTTGCAGAAATCCTTGCTCAGATAGAGAAACAATTGAAACTCATTTCTCCTACTTCCTTTCTCAGATTTCAAACACTCAGCAAGAAATCATTCATACATAGCATGTAAAACAAATGCATAACATGAAGTAAATACTCATGAGCATAGCATTCAGCATACATACACAAAGAACAGACACAAAACCATGGATTTGAATTAAACTCTTCTATTAATTCAAGCTCTGTACATGGGTGTTCTTCCACAGCTCTCTGCTTCTCTTCTATTCTCTTCCTGTTTCAATCAAAAAAATATATTACAAATGCACAATGAGGGTGTCTATATCCCGTTTCCCTTTTTCTTTCTAAAACTATCTAATCTAATATTAAAAACCCTATCTACCTGCATTAACTACTTTAAATGCCTCCATCTACTTCAGACGAGAGTGTATGGCTCAAGGTCCGATTACATTTAAAAGTGTGTCTCATCTTAATGGCTCCATTTAAGATGGCGCATCAATTCCCAAGGTGATTTCAAAATTTGTGTTGGCTTCTCCAGCTGTCCTCTTGCATTCCGCGTTGGCTCGCTTGCTGTGAGAGATGCTCCTGCATCATACTCCCTCGCTTGAAAACTTTCATGGGCTCCTGTCCATGAGCTCCTGCATAGTATGTCCATGCTTCTGAATCTCTACTTCAGTCTCCCAGCTGGCATCTTCAATTGGATGGCCCCTCCACTTGACCAAATATTCAAAATATTCTTTCCGCCTGGTCCTCTTGCTCACTTTCTTGTCCAGTATGCACTCCATCTGTGGCTTCTCTGTAATTGGCATTTGCTTTGTCCACTGGATCACTGACTGTTCATCACTTCTAGTCTCTATTTCCCCATATTTGTATGGGTATAAATCTAAGACATTGAATATCGGAGAAATTTCGATCCCATCGGGTAATTCAATCTCATAAGAATTTTCTCCCATTTTCTTCAAGACCTTGCAGGGTTCGATTTTCTTCATCTTCAATTTGTTATACGTTCCTCTCGGGAACCTTTCCTTCCTCAAATGTGCCAGAACCAGATCACCAACCTCGAACCGAAGTTATCTTCTATGTTGATCGGCTCTGCATTTATATTCTTGGCTTGATTTTAGCAATCGCTCCTTCACCTGGCTGTGAAGTTCCTTCATCGCTTCTGCAAAATCTTCTACACTAGCGCTCCTAGTTGCATTCTGTTATGAATCCCTCAATCCAGAAATTCCCCTCAGCTGCATACCATAAACAATCTGAAATGGACTTTGTCCTGTACTCCTGTTGACTGAGTCATTGCACGCAAACTCTACCTGCGGTAATACATTGTCCCAACTGTTGTGGTGCTCTGTCACCAAGCTTCTCAACAAATCTCCTAGACTTCTGTTTGTCCATCCGTCTATGGATGATACGCTGAACTAAACAACAAGTTAGTTCCCAGCTTCTTCCATAAGGTTCTCTAGAAATGCCCTATGAATTTCGTATCTCTATCCGAAACAATACTCCTTGGTAAGCCTTGAAGTCGAATGACTTCTTTGAAAAATAGGTTCACGATGTGAGTCGCGTCACTGGTTTTCTGACATGGGATAAAATGTTCCATCTTGGAAAATCTATCCACCACCACAAAGATTGAATCACAACCTCTTTGTGTTCTTGGCAACCCCAATACAAAATCCATGTTCATCGCATCCCACGGCCTTTCTAGTATGGGCAATGGTTGATAGAAACCTGCATTCTGCTTCCTCCCCTTAGAATGCTGGCAAATCCTGCATCTGTCCACATATATCTTGACCTCTGATCGCATCCCTAGCCAAAAGTATGACTCGCTCATCTTTGCGAATGTTTTTTCATGACCGAAATGTCCGGCCAATCCTCCACTGTGTTTCTCCTTCAGTAGATTCTCCCTCATGGAACAATTTGGAATACACAGTTGATTGCCTTTAAATAGCAATCCTTCCTGGATCATGTATTTGGCCCACTGGCTTCTATTTCTAAGAACTAGATTCTCAGTTGCTTCATACGATTCCTTGAAGTCTAGATCATCTACGTACATGTCTCTGATATCATCAAAACCCAATGTTTTGACTTTGAATTCCTACAACAGCAAACACTTCCTGCTCAAAGCATCAGCAACTTTGTTAGCAGTACCAGAAATAGTTTAATCACAAACATAAAATTCTGCATGAATTCAACCCACTTAACATGCCTCTGATTCAACTTCTCCTGTTGAGTCACAAACTATAATGCATGGTTATCACTATACAAAACAAATTCCTTCAGAATCAAATAGTGCCTCCACTTTTTCAATGCCTGAATGATGGCATAAAATTCCTTATCATATGTGGAGTACTTTACTTTTGCTTCATTCATCTTCTCACTAAAATATGCAATTGGCCTGTCATCTTGACTCAAGACCACTCCTATCGCAAATCCGCTTGCATCGCATTTCACTTGAAATGTTTTCCGGAAATCTGGTAACACCAGAACAGGTTGTTCCGTGATCTTCCTCTTCAACAAATTGAAACTCTTCTCAGCCTCTTCTGTCCAGTGAAAATATTTATGTCTTTTCTTCACTGTATTCACCATTGATGCACTGATTCCACTAAAATTCCTAATGAATTTTCGGTAGAAGCTAGCCAACCCATGAAAACTTCTCACCTCAAATATGTTCCTCGGTGATGGCCAATTTTTTATTACCTCCACCTTATCTGGGTCCATCCTCAACTCATTTGCTGAAATAACAAATCCAAAGTAAATGAGCTCTGTCTTCATGAATGAGTAATTTTTCATGGTTATCAACAGCTTCTCCTGCTGCAATTTCTGCATCACTGTAGCCAAATGCTTCAGATGCTCCGTTGTTGTTTTACTGAAAACTAGTATGTCATCCAAATACACAATGACAAATTTCCCGATGAATTCCTTCAGGACTTCGTTCATCAACCTCATGAAGGTACTTGGCACATTTTTTAAGCCAAATGGCATAACAATCCATTCATACAAACCCTCATTTGTCTTGAATGTTGTTTTCCATTCATCACCTTCTCTCGTGCGAATCTAGTGATACGCACTTTTCAAATCAATCTTTGAAAAGATTTTTTCCCCACTTAAGCAATCCATCAAATCATCCATCCTCGACAATGGAAATCTATACCTGATGGTTATCTTGTTAATCTCCCTTGAGTCAGTACACATCCTCAAGCCTCCGTCTTTCTTCGGACTGAGTACTGTCGGAACAGCACATGGACTCAAGCTCTCCCTGACCAAACCTTTGTCCAATAACTCCTAGACCTATCTTTTAACTTCCTCGTTCTCTTGCGGCATCAACCTGTACGCGGCTTTGTTTGGTAAGTTGGCTCCTAGTATGAGATCGATATGATGACTCACACTTCTCATCGGTGGCAACGAACGAGGTAATTCGTCCAATACTGTGTCTGCGAACTCTTCCAGCAGTTCCTGAACTTCTTCTGGAAAATCATCCACTCTTGTGCTAGTCAGAACAATCTTCGATTTTCTGACCACAAAGAATTGCGGTTCTTCTTTCTTCTTGACCTCTGTGAGAAGTTCCTTCCCACTCATGAGAAGTATTGTGTTTCTTACCTCCAGCTTCACCTCTTTATCTTTAATTGGAAGCAACATGTGAGTCCTCCTATTCTTTTCTAAGGTATATGTATTCATCCTCCCATCATGAATCACATTTCTATCATATTGTCACGGTCTACTCAGTAATAGCTGACAAACATCCATAGGAATAACATCACACAAAATTTTATCATTATATCCTCCTATCTTGAATTCAACTAAGCACTGTTTGGTGACATTTACCTGATTTCCTTTTTGTAGCCACGAAACTTTATATGGACTTGGGTGATTAGTCGTTTCTAGCTCCAGCTTTTCTACCATCTCAGTTGAAACGATATTGTCCATGCTACCACTGTCTACAATGACCTTGTATACCCTATCCTTTGTCTTGCAAGCAGTCCTAAAAAGTCTGGTCCTTTGGACTGAACTTTCCACCTCCTTCTCGGGTATCAAAAGAAATTTTCACATCATGAGAAATCTTCCACCTTCAGTGTCTTCTGCTTCAACATCTCGCCTTTGTGCCTCAGAGATGTGAGTCTCTCCACTGTCCTTCTTTTTCTCTGGACACTCGAATGATTTGTGCCCATTTTTTCCACATGTGAAGATTGTGATTACTCCACCTCTTCTTCTTCCTCTACCTCTGGTACGAGGAAACCTATTATTATCAGCATATCCTCCTCTCTGCTCAGTATGTTGTTCTCTTTGCTCAGCGTATTTCCCTCATTGTGAACTTCCACCTCTCTCAACTTGAGTCTGAGGTTTCTTCCAGTCTTCCTTGGGCTTCTGATATTTTTCTTGGGCAACCGATTTGCCTCTGGGTTGACTTCTGCCTCGGCCCCTTTGACTCTGCTTTCATCTCAGCTTCTCTTCATCTTTCAGAGCCATTTGATAAGCATCTTCTACCATTCAGATGGTCACCATACTCATCTCATCCTGGATATCATATCTCAGGCCATTCATATACCTGGCCACTTTTTCGTCATTGCTTTCACGATGACCTGCCCTGATATTCAACCTATAAAAATCCTTAGTATATTCCTTTGCTGTCATCAGCTTCTGTCTCAAGTTCTGCATCCTCCTGAACAGAGTAATTTGATAGTCCCTGGGAATGAATTTTGCCTTCATCTTTGCAATCATCCTATCCCAGCTCTTAATTTTCTGCCTGCCTTGGCAACGCCTATCCGCTTGTAGTTCATCCCACCACAAGGCTGCATGTACTTTTAATCTCGTGACGGCATGCCTAACTTTCTTGTCCTCTTTGATATCTTCATAGTCAAAATAGGTGTCTAGAGCTCTAATCCAGTCTAGAAGCTCTTCTACATCCAGATTTCCTTCATAAACTGAAATGTCTATCTTCACCTTTTCACCCATTCTTGCAACAGCTTTAAGTAAGCACTCATTTGCTGCATCTTCTGCTGTGACTTATTCTTCTCCATGTCCAGCATCATCTTCATTTTCGGACTCACTGATATCTCGTACATCAGCTATGCTCCTTTGTCTTATCTCCATGTCCACAACTCTAGCACGTAAATTATGCAGATCTCTTTCTACTTCTAGATTCTGCACTTGCCTACCCCTTCCTTTGGACATTTCTCTTTCCTCCTCTGGATCGGGTGACTATCTATCTGTTCTTCTCGGCGGCATGGCGAATTCTCCTTTTCCCTGTTATAGAAAGCAAAGAAGCTTTTCTAAGCTCTTATACCACTTGATGCAGGCGTGCTCCTCTGGGCATGTCCGCTCACAGGATCTTCTCCTTCCTCAGCCCGAAGAACACTAACCGGTCCTTCTATTTCCGTATCGGGAAATCTACACCCACAGAATTCTTCGCGCGATCCCCTCTTTGCCTATTAGGGAATCAGACTTTGTGGTATCGCAAGGTCAATGGTCGAGTGTTGGTGCTTCGAATCCCCGAACCCCGATGTAAGTCAACACTGACCCTTACCTTTCCCTGTCGGGACTTTTCCTATCGCGATTTCGCTACTCGCGATGCCGAGCAACTCGGTTCTCCGACTCTCGATGCCCGATACACCGAAACTCTGATGCATGCGCGAGTTGTCCCTTCAACTTCCCGTCACTTCTATCAGGATTTCATACTTCGCGGGATCACGAGTCCTGATGTCAATGTTTCGGCACTTCTCACTGTGAAACCCCGATAACTTGTGCCACCTGTCTTCCACTCCGACTCTTGTGGTCCCACACTGCTCTACCCCGTCGGGATATCGTGTTTCGCGATACCAAGCTACAAGAGTATCCCGTCCTTAGGATCTCTGATACGCCGAACCCCGGCTTCGTCAGATCTTTCGACACGCATCCCAAATGATGGATGGCTCTGATCTCGTCGGGATATCGCGTTTCACGATTTCATGATTCCTGTTGCTATATTCACGGGACTTCAACCCAAGAAACCCCGATGCACGATGTATGTGTAGATCCAATGGCCCTGACCGACTTGGATCAACGGCTCTCCCCCTCCTAAGATTTTATCCTTTAATAAATATGACGTTGTATCTCCCTTGCACCTCCGCAAGATCCTACAGCCCACGGAGATTCACGGTTCCTCCTCAGAGAATACCGACCGTTTATCTCTGCTTAGTGATTCCTGCGAAATGAACCAATTACTCCTTCATGGAATTCTTCCTCCTGTGCACAACTTACGACTCATGTTCAAATGCTTCACGCACAACACTTTGTGCTTCCCTTAAATAGATTTGAAGGTCGTACCCTTCCTGAGCTTAACTGCAACTCTGAGTCCTTAAAAAGGACTCCTTGCACGCACTCCTTGCGGCAACTCTTAGACACTTCCAAGTGTTGAATACTTTCGACTTTGCGCACTCCTGCAGCAGCAGTCCTTCTATGCTTCGCTCAGATTCACAACTGAGACTTTCCTTAGCCTGCGCACTCCTTGCACGGCTCCTGTGCCCAAATGCACTTTTGGGTGAATGAGGACAAAATTTAAACTATCTAAGCCTTCTGTCGACGCACTCCTTGTGGATGACTTCAACTGCACTCCTTGCAGGAATCCTTGCTCAGATAGAGAAACAATTGAAACTCATTTCTCCTACTTCCTTTCTCGGATTTCAAACACTCAGCAAGAAATCATTCATACATATCATGTAAAAAAAATGCATAACATGAAGTAAATACTCATGAGCATAGCATTCAGCATACATACACAGAGAACAGACACAAAACCATGGATTTGAATTAAACTCTTCTATTAATTCAAGCTTTGTACATGGGTGTTCTTCCACAGCTCTCTGCTTCTCTTCTATGCTCTTCCTGTTTCAATCAAAAAAAAATATTACAAGAGCACAATGAGGGTGTCTATATCTCGTTTCCCTTTTTCTTTCTAAAACTTTCTAATCTAATATTAAAAACCCTATCTACCTGCATTAACTACTTTAAATGCCTCCATCTACTTCAGATGAGAGCGTATGGCTCAAGGTCCGATTACATTTACAAGTGTGTCTCATCTTAATGGCTCCATTTAAGATGGTGCATCAATTCCCAAGGTGATTTCAAAATTTGTGCTGGCTTGTCCAGATGTCCTCTTGCATTCCACATTGGCTCGCTTGCTGTGAGAGATACTCTTACATCACAAATCGGAATATACATCAAACCCATGACCTCGTGTGCATCATTAAGGATTGAAGCAGGAACTGAGACTTGTTCAAGAGCAATTGTAATAAGTGGAGGAAGTCAGAGCAATAGTTAGAATAGTGGGAACAACACAACAAACCAGAGTGAGACAACATCACCAAGGGTAAATAAAACACCTGATATAATGGTAGGGATAGATCATACGTTGAGAATGCTTGAGTTTCAGGGAACATGGTTGAAGGACCCTGAGAAACACTTGTTCGTATGTGACACAATATGGACTACGAAGAATGTCTAGGACGAGGTCACGCGATGAAAATCGTACAATTGGCCATGATGTTCAGGGGCAGTGCACTACTGTGGTATATTAAGTTTCAGACAACTACTTCGGTCGGACAATAAATAACTTTGGAAAAAATCGAACAAGCATTGTTAAAAGAATTCAAGAATCCGAAATCTGAATCTCAATATATTACAGAACTAAAGGAAATTAAGCAAGTGCAGAACGAGACAGTGTGGGACTATGACCAGATATTTAAAGATGTAACGGGTAGGTTAACCTTTCATATTCCTCACGAGCAACATTGAGAATGGTTTATAACATGCATATTGTCACACAACAAAACCTATTGCCGCAGATTCATTGTCTGTTAATGTAGCAGAAGGTCACGTTGCCACTAGAATATTTAGAAATCACGATGAAATTAGAAGCATCTCTTATAGGAGATGACGTAGGAATGGTGTGGGTACAATCACAGTTGGCAACGTTGAGAATTAAATTATCAAAGATAATGAAGGAGAAGGATAAGTGTGAACATGTTTGGTGTAAAACATGTAAGACAAAAGTCCATAGGAAGGAAGAGTGCCCATCCTTCATGTTAGTGCTAGAAGTTTCCCCTAGACTGTTATAGGGTCAAGCCTAGCACATCTTCAGTTATTGCAATGATTTTATAAATAAGGATGTGTTTTGGGTTTTGAAATAAGGTGGATCAGGTAGATGGAAAGAGAAAGAATAAGAGAAATAGGCTAAATGCAGATCAGTAAAAACACCATTGGGCATGGAGTCAAGTAAACACCA
>JASDQU010437737.1:56172-75071 GCA_032191745.1 Picea mariana | reverse complement strand
GACCCCCCAGCCGGGGGGATAGCCCCCCCGGACCCCGCAGAGGGGGTACCCCCCCTCTGCACTCCCCCGCATGGAAGAGTGTACATGCTTCTGGGGTGTAAATACTTCATGGGGTATAAACATGGCTGAAAGTAAAAGACCTCTAAATTAGGAAGATAATCAGGCTCCACAACCAACACTTGAGCTTCACTTCAGAGAGTTGGCTCAACTCAAACAGACAGGTAGCTAAAAGGCCTATATATCTGAGTTTCAGAGGGTTTTTTTATGGTGTCAGACATTTCAGAGGTTTGTTTGGTGATGTTGTTTGTTGAGGGGATAATGGAGCCTTTACGAGGATGGTTCAAGGCCTACAAGCCTATCTCTTTACAAGATGTAGTTAGCAAGGTTCAAGATATGCAAGATGCAGTACCTAAAACTTGGTTTCCTCCCAAATCCACTTTCACCCCAAAGAATAAGGAAACCAGATTGCCTCAGAGAGATTGGCCAAGCAAGCCCAAACTAGATGAAGAGACCAGGAGAGAATTGTGGAAAAATAAATTGTTTTTCATCTTTCAAGAGCCATGGGCACCAGGGCACATATGCATTGGGAAGGATAGAATGGGCAAGGCCCATTACATTTAGGTATACTCTGACAGTGGTAGTGATGAGGATGAGGAGGTGGAGTAGGCACAGGACCAGGGACATCCAACATCAGGAGAGGAGTCTTCACAGGTTGGGGATAAGGACCTAGTCATGGCCTCGATGTCAGGATTTTTGAGGTATCATACTTTCAGGGTCAGAGGTGTCCTACAGGGGCACAAGGTGACAATATTGATCGATGGAGGAGCATCCCATAAATTCATTGACAATAAGATGGTCGAGAGGAGAGGAATTCTGACATAGGAATTCAATGGGTTCATAGTAGTCATACAAAGAGGCCACCAGATGAGTTGCACCAAGTGGATTCCCAAGATCACAATAACCATGGGAAAATACTCAATGACGGATTATTTATTTATGGTGGACATACCATACACCAATGTAGTATTGGGCGTTCAATGGATTTACTCTATTGGGAGACACGTTATTGATTAGAGGACCATGGAGATGGAGTTCACAGGCCTGGATGGAAAGAAAGTGGTCCTACAATCCATGCATTAGTACCCACCGAAGATTGTGTCATCAAACAACATGGAGGAAGTTATGAGGCATGGTGATATAGAGTGGGTTGTAGAGTGTTTTATTTCTAACAGAAAGTCACCTGACCATCTGCAGTAGCTTCCAAAGGACTTACAAGTATTACTCTACAAACATCATAAAGTGTTTAGTGACATTCCTCCTGGCATTCCACCTGATAGAGGTTTTGAGCATATCATAGAGCTAGAAGAGGAGGTCCAAGAAGTTATCACAAACCCCTATCGGCACCCTAAATTTTACAAGGACGAGATTGAAAAAACCATTAAATAATGATTGAAAATGGGTCACATCTGCCCGAGTTCCAACCCATTTTCCTCTTACGTTGTCTTATTCAAGAAGAAGGATGGTACTCTATGGATGTGTATTGACTACAAGGTCCTAAACAAGAAGACAATCAATAATCGGTACCCCATACCCAGGATCGATGAATTAGTGGATGAGCTCAGGGGAGCGAATTTTTTCTCGAAGATTGATCTTTGATCAGGGTATCATCAGATCAAGGTACAAGAGTAGGATGTACCTAAAACAACCTTTAGATGCCACTATGGGAAGTGTGATTTTTTGGTCATGCGATTCGGGCTAACTAACGCCCCTGCCACTTTCCGCTCGTGCATTATTCTTGTGTCCAATAAGTAGTTGAGGAAGTTCTTATTGGTCTTCTTTGACGACATCCTTATATACATCAAAACATGGGAATACCATCTGCGACACCTAGATGAAGTACTTGGTATTATCGAGAGCCAACAGTTGTATGCGAAGGAATCCAAGTGCGAATTTGGTATGACAGAGATTCTCTACTTGGGGCACATGATTGGGGAGAATGGGGTAAAGATGCACCAAGAAAAGATCAGGGTGATCATTGAGTGGCCAACTCTTAGGAATGTGACAAAACTGAAGAACTTCCTTGGTATTTTCACTTATTATAGGAAATTTGTTAAGGGTTTCTCATAGTTGACAATGCCACTAATCGATCTCACCAAAAAGGGGGCTTTTGTTTGGATAGAGGAGGCTTAGGGGACATTCGATAAAATGAAGCAGGTGATGATTTCATGCCTTGTTTTAGCACTCCCTAATTTCACTCAGCACTTTGTCTTGGCGTGTGATGCTTTGGGAATTGGGATAGGATCAGTTTTGATGCAAAATGGTCACCCCATAGCGTTCGAGAGCCACAAATTCCAAGAGTATGAGAGGAATTACTCCATATAGGACAAATATATGTTGGACATAATGCATGCTTTGACCAAATTCCGGCAGTACCTGGTGGGGAATAGGTTCAAGGTAAAGACTGATCATAATAGCTTGAGGTTTCCCATGGGACAAAAGGAGTTGAGTGAGCAACAACAAAAATGGATCAGTAAAATCCAATCCTACGATTTTGAAATTGAGTATGTGAAAGGAAAAAATAATTAACGATCTATCCAATATACCCACTCTCTCTCTCATGGAGATTTCAGTGGAATGGAAGGAACTTTTATTGGTAGAATACTCCAAAAACATGTTTTTTGGTGAGATACTTAATGGTCAAGTCTCTGATGAAAAGTACAAGGTTATTGATGACATCATATATTATAAGGACCAGATCTATTTAGTCCAAGAATCTCAGTTGAAGGACAAAATTTTGCATACAGCACATACTTATCCTTTGGCAGGTCATCCAGGATACCTAAAGACTTATAGACAAATTCAAGAGAGGTTGCTTGGAAGGGTCTCAAGACTGATGTATTGAGGTTTGTGTGGGAATGTTGCATCTGTCAACAAAACAAGGTGGAACATACCCACCCAGCATGATTTCTCCAACCGCTTCCCATTCTTGAACAAAAATGGGAAAGAATTTTGATGGATTTTATCACCGGATTGCCTGTGGTTCAGGGGAAAGATTATATCTATGTGGTGGTTGACCGTCATACTAAATTTACCCATTTCTTCTCCATATCATCCAAATACTCTGCAGTGCAAGTAGTGGAATTGTTCTTCAGGGAGGTATTTCGGTTGCATGGATATCCCAAGACAATTTTCAATGATCGAGACAGAAAATTCATCGGGGCCTTCTGGCAAGAGTTTTTCATACTAGTAGGGACATAATTAACGCCTAGTACCAATTATCACCCTCAAACTAGTGGGAAAAATGAAATTGTGAACAAATGGCTTGAGGGGTATTTGGGAAATTATGTATCAGGGCAAAAAAAGGCATGGATCAAATGGTTGCACTTGGGTGAGCATTGTTATAAACCACTTATCACATGTCAATCAGGATGACACCTTTCAAATATTTGTATGGTTATGATGCCACCACCTTTGTGGATCAAGCATTTGGGGACAGTCGGGCACCCAAATCCAAATATTGGATTCAAGAGATTCAGGACACCTTGTGAAATCTCAAAGATAACCTGCAAATAACACAGAATCAGTAGAAGATGTATGCCGACAAGCATAGAGTGGAGCATAGTTTTGATGTGGGAGACTTATTATACCTTCGCTTGCAGCCATACAAGAAATCACCCTTGAAAATGAAAGGGGAAGAGAAATTGAAGCCATAATTCTATGGTCCCTACAGGATTTTGAGGTGAGTCGGGGAGGTATCTTATGAGTTAGAGATTCCAGAGGGGTGTAAGATACACAATGTATTTCATGTTTTCTACCTCAAGAAGGTAGTGGGACAACATGTTGTCATTTCTATAGATCTGCCACCATTGGATGAGGAGGGGCATTTGATTATAATTACGGAGGAGGTGTTGGAGACTAGAGAGAGGAAATTAAGGAACAGGAGCATTAAAGAATACCTCATCAAATGGAAAAATATACCTATCGAGGACGCTACTTGGGAATGGGAGTAGATATTGCAACATCCTGGATTATAGTTGCTTGAGGACAAGTAATCTCAAGTGGGGAGGACTGTAATGTCGTCGTTGGCCTAGGAGGCATAAGAAATGGTTCGGCTAGCCTAAATTGGTTCGCGTAGGATAAGGGGAACTCAACTTTTGCCTAGGAAATGACTTTATAAAGTGAAAAGGGGAAAAAGGGGGACATGGTTCTTAGGAAAAATAAAGTCACTTAAAAATGATAAAGTGTGCAAGCACAGAGTGACTTTAAAAGAAAATTAAAAGTAAAGTGAGTGGGAAATAACTCAATGAAGAAATAAAAGAGGGGAAAATAAAAGGCGTCCCTCATTTGGAAATTAGATTGTGGAGAGATCTTGAGAAGAGATTTTAGGGTTTTGGAAACCCTTATGCCTATCTATGGTTTCAGTGTTGAAACTATACACCCTAATCATATATGAGAATGAGATCACCTCATATTTCGTTAGTGGGCTTCAGTGATTAAAAGACCTTCATTTTCAGACATCGATTGTGGAGTTTTCTAAGTCATTTAAGTGGTTGTTGAGTATTCATTGGAGAATCTATTTCTTATGCATAGTCTGGATTTACAGTGTGGCAGCACTATTCCTCTCCAAACTGGGTGCACCTTCATTTTCGTGGGTTTTCTATTGCTTTATTGTGGTGTTCATGATCTGGGGGTCGAGCTTATTCTAACTTGGGTGCTATCCTA
Organism: Picea mariana; assembly: GCA_032191745.1. Taxonomy (NCBI): domain Eukaryota; kingdom Viridiplantae; phylum Streptophyta; class Pinopsida; order Pinales; family Pinaceae; genus Picea; species Picea mariana. Next base: position 70,349 of record JASDQU010437737.1, on the reverse strand, counting down.
GTTGCAAACTGATCAGATATCTATTTCATGATAAGGGAGGCATGTTTCATTGTTTAGAGAGCATAGACAATATCATATTCTTGCTGACAGCAAAGTATCTCTTTGTTAGGCAATGGGTTCTCAACTGATAACACTTTCCAAGCATAAAAAAAATCAAATACAGAGTTGGGTTTATGCTCTAGGTCTGATATACATATAATCACAGGTTGGGCGCATTCTAGTGGCAAAAATGAGAAGCAACTGAGTACTCATACTTCTGGTGCAATATTTCCTAAGTGGGTCGATATTTCTGGTGCATATTCTTCTTCCAATCACTCTACATCTTTGTAATGGGATGCACCTACAACCGTCTTATTTCTATGAAAGCATAGTGTATATGAGAGGAAATTAATAGGAGATTTGGGTCACTTCCAAAACAATAAATTTATCAAGTAGTGGGACAATCTTCGAGGCCAGGTGATATTTCTACATTATGTTTTGTTGTTATCAAACTTTATTACTTGTTTCCAGTTATGATATTTCATGATTTTTGTGTGAATATAACACAACCACATATTTGAGGGTATTGAATAAATCAATTAGCAATTCCTATTACATTGTCTATATGACCAAGATTGCATTGTTGGTTAATTGAGGAGTGTGTTATTGTCTTACATATCACTCATAAAATTCTTATAGTATACCTACAACAACTAGTATACAAACTATTTGAAGAAATACCACAGTGACAATTCCTCCTTAAACTCAAAAAAATCACCTCAACTCTAGAAAATATCGGAGGGGGTATATTACAATACATGCCTAGTGTATCTAGAAAATTGGGCATAGATGTTATACACGATGGTTTCTTAGATATGCCTAATCATGATTTCATTGAATTGCATACTTAGGATTCTACGGTTTCACTACTTTTGTTGAACTCTACTCTACACCAACACTTAGTCAAAACTAATCCACAACCATACCATGCATGTTGATAGACATCTAATGTGTCAAACTACATTGTAAATAGAGTTATCTTATTTTTTTTCTCTTGGTCTAGAAATAATGGCATTTGATGCGAGATAATTTATCACAAATTATCTTCTTGAATTTTCATGCACGAGAAAAACCTTCTTGATACCCTCAACCATCAACCCCATCAATATTTTAGAAAAAAATAGAATTTTTACAACAATGTGAAGTGTGCATACCTATAATGAAACAAATTTCATCAAATGTTTAATCAAAGTTTGCACTTAACTTACTTTTAGAATATGCACTCATCCTTTGACATTTCATCTAGTTGTATATCCTTTTGGTTGATGAGCCCCGGAATTAGCCTTTTCACTCATTCCTTTTTCAATCATTTTTCCTTATATAAGTGCCTAACATTTCCTTTTATATACTTCAAACACTCCCAATTCATTAATAAATCCATTTCAAGATTATTTAATAATTCTTTTGAGTTTGATATGCTTTGAATTGATTATGGGGAAAATGAGATTAGTACTTGGGTTGTTTCAAATTTGAATATGTATTTTATGTGGTGCAATATTTACCCTTGGCGTGAGTTATGATTGTTTTAGGATTACCCTCATCATCACCAAAGGAGTACACTCTAATCTAAGAATATCGATGCATTATTAAAGTGATCATTATACTGTAGATTTGTTGGTCCATCACTATAGCTTAAAGAGGATTTTGAGGGGGAATGTCACCCAGTTCAAAGCACACAGTCTTGAATCCTCTATGAAGTGGAGTGGGAATTATTTTTCATCTAATTTTAGATCTCCACAAGTTATCCACAACATGGGAGGGATCTAAATGCAAGAGACAACTTCCAATATTATAGAAAAATATTTGAATGAGTAGTAGGTTCTCCAGAATTCATCTTTTGGGGAATCCAAGGTCATTTTTGTATTTAAATAGGGCATGGGAGATCTCATAAGCTAGCTCTCAAAAGTCAATAACTATTTTTCTTTCAAGAAGCCAATGTAATTTCAAATTTAAGTTAACAAAAAGATTAGATTTCTTAGTTTTCAATTGCCTTCTTACTGTGAATAATGTTTTTCCTGGAAGGATTCAACCCATTGATTTCTTTGGAGTCAGGATCTACTATGAATCTAAATCTACAATGTAGGTTGAATCCCCTCTACCCATAAATTAAATTGTTGATGTTTTAATTTCTCTTAATCATGGCTATAGATTTCCTTATGCATTTTCATTCATTTTCTTATTGTTTGTTTCCTTTAATGGTTGTATATTCCCTTATCCATTTATATTTAGTTTCATTTCGTGTATTTCTTTGAATTATTTTTCTTATTTAAGTTACAATGTCAGTGTTCTAAAATGGATCTTATGAATCTATTATATAATAAACTAAGTCTATAAGGATCGATTAATATAGTAGCATCACAATGATTATTGATTCAAGGTACCTTTGTTCTCATTTGATTAACTTTTCATCCATGTGAGGTGGTGGCCCTAGATCTTCATTTGTATTTTATCATATTGTTAGAAGAAATAGTAGTGATAGCCATTTTTCCTTAACCCATGAGAGTTAGATTAGAATCAGCTACCAGAATTGTTCATTTCCCATTTTAGTGTAGATTATATTTAGTTAGTTGCATATCATTCATAGGAATAGAATGCATCTAAGAAAGTTAATACCTTGTGGTTGCACATACAATGCATAGCACTTCATAAGTTTGCATGATCCTTGGGTTGACAATTTAATATTAAGCTAATGATTTTAGTATATCTTGTTGCAATTGTTTGGCCCAACACTTTTTGCTACCATTACCGAGGAGGTGTTGAAACTATAATGGGTTGAACTTTGTAATATTAGAGTTATACATTGTAGGGGTATTTGTGGTTGAAGGTGACATACAACCTTACATGCGTATTTACGTAATGTTTCTACTTATTTAATATTTTTTTTTGCTAACTTTAGATGCACACATCAATAATATAGATATCTCTTGCAACAAATTTTGAAAATGGATACAGGATAAGAAGAAAATAGTCTACATGGAGAAGAGGAACCTCTATTTCATTGCTTTGATTTCCCATTATCATGAAGGCCTTTAGGTTTGAAACTTTAGTTTGATAACTTGGTGTGTGGCTTATCTCTATTATTCACATCAAATCCCTATCCATCCCATTATGTCGTGTTGTCCTAAACCAATCTCTAACATGCATGAATTGTATTGTGCATGCTTTATAAGAACAAGGTAGACAACTCAAGGGGATTATACCATTATTTCTAATACCCCCCTTAGTCACCTATTCATCTCTCCTATTTATCTACCATTCATATTTACATTCTCCACTTTATTTTACCAAAAGGGGCATCCATTTTATATTCCAATTGCTTCCTTTGTGGATATGACATTTGACAAACATGCATAGATTTTGATTTGCACTAACATTAATTATGGAATGGGGTGGTGTGATAAGCTCTTATTTCTCCTTTTTAATTATGGAATGGGACATTAATTATGTTTAATAGGACATTAATTATGTTTAATTATGGAATGGGGTGGTGGGATAAGCTTTTATTTCTCCTTTTTAATTATGGGCAATTATGGGGCGGTGGGATAAGCTCTTATTTCTCCTTTTTAATTATGGAATGGGACATTAATTATGTTTAATAGGACATTGATTATGTTTAATTATGGAATCGGGTGGTGGGATAAGCTTTTATTTCTCCTTTTTAATTATGGGGCAATTATGGGGCGGTGGGATAAGCTCTTAGTTCTCCTTTTTAAAAGCCTAATTTCTCAGTTTTAATTATGGAATGGAATCCTAATTTCTCCTTTTTAACTATGTAATGGGGTGATGGGATAAGCTCTTACTTTTGATTATGGGGCAATTATGGGGCGGTGGGATAAGCTCTTATTTCTCCTTTTTTAAAACCTAATTTATCCTTTTTAATTATGGAATGGAAGCCTAATTTCTCCTTTTTAATTATGGAATGGGGCGGTGGGATAAACTCTTATTTCTCTTTCATTTTTAATTATGGAATGGGACGGTGGGGTAAGCTCTTATTTCTCCTTTTTAAAAATTTCCATATTTTCTTTAGAGTCAGCCAATGAGTTATTTTCCCTGTACATGATAGTAGGAAATTTGTGGAATGTCAGAGAGCAAATGTTTAATTTTTTTTATTAAATTGCAAAGTTGTGAGTCCTTCGGGAAGGTACCTTTTACCAGATTGTGAATAGTGTGAATAGTAGGAAATTTGTGGAATGTCAAAGAGAAAATGTTTAATTTTTTTTATTAAATTGCAAAGTCGTGAGTCCTTCAGGAAGGTTCTTTTTACCAGATTGTGAATATTGTTCAATGAATCGCCAATAATAATAATGCTCAGGACTTGTAGATATCTGATTAGATGGATCCGTTTGAGCATGACATATTCTTCATTGTGATTATCTGTGGCGTTTCTTAGACTCCATGCATATCTTATCTCAATATTTCCCCTAGGATCAAAGATGACCCCTCTCACACTTGCCACCCTGTTAAACGATTCCATTGTTAATAATATGCTTCATGTTTGAAAAAAGAGAAAGTACATGTTGAATTCTTCTTAATATATATTTTACATGAAAGGAAGGTATCTTTTACCATATTGTGAATAGTGTTAAATGAATCTCCAATATTAATAATGCTCAAGACTTGTAAATCTCTGATTAGATGGATCCCTTTGAGCAAGGAATATTCTTCATCCTAATTATTTGTGGTGTGTCCTAGACTCCATGCATATCTTATCTCAATATTTCCCCTAGGGTCAAAGATGACCCCTCTCGCACCTGCCACCCTGCTAAATGATTCCATTGTTAACAATATGCTTCATGTTTAAAAAAAGAGAAAGTACATGTTGAATTCTTCTTAATATATGTTTTACATGCAATGCCTACAATAAATTTTTGAATTCTTCTAGAAGAATAAGATAGTCGCATCTTTCTCCTTCCATAATCTCACCTCACTATGCAATACGAGTGTTAGTTTTTCATAGATTGTCGAGAGGTCAACAAAGTCAACCTTCATTGTGTCAGTATGAAAGAGTGATTTAAAAAAAAAAAATTGTGAGTTTCAATGAAAATTGGAAAGCATTAAATAATCATAAGTTCAATAAATAGTAATGTTATGACATTGACCAAGATATTGATCCAACAAAATGAAGGTTCTAGCAAAGACCAAACTTGTCATAAAAAATAGGGGAAATAAAGCTAAGATAGTTGTAGCATATATTTGATAGAGTAAATTCATGTCTGTATATGAAGAAATAATTTTTATTATGAAAATCCTATACAACATGCCAAAATATCAACAAGAAAGGATCAATCATCAAGAAGTGTCTAGTCTTGAGGATTGAGCCAAAGTGCTTCAAATCATAAATACAAAGAACCAACTAAAATGCATACACACAACATCTTGTAGAAATCCATAGGTAGCACACTTTACATTGGCATCTCTATATTAGCATAAGGTCAACTACAATGGTCAAGGATTCAAAGATTTAGAAGTCCAAACAATCAAATCAATAATATGAGCTTCAAAGACTGATATTGAGAGTGGAATCATAGCTTCATAATACAACAAGATTCATCTCATTTACTATTAACATGTAGGTTGAAATTGAAATTACATTACTACATTTTAGATTATGAATTTTCCATCCAAAGAAAATAGTCACAAGTATTATCATAATGAAAGAAAACTAGTTTATGCCATTAATATCTAAAACTCGGTCTATATTGCATGTCAATGATTTATGCAATGGTTATATATATATGGAGTATTAATGTTTTCAAATAATTGATAGACATTAGAACTCAAATGATATCATTATTAGGACAACAAGGAGTGGAGAAAACATAAAGAGCATGCATCAACTGGTGGATCAAAATCAAGTCCATTTTCCATTGTGGACTCTCATCATAATATCAAACAATTACATCCATGGTATGAGTTTGAATATCGTCTTTGCTTCCATATAATATTCCAAGCAAGAAATTGTTTTCAACGGCTTTAAACAAGTTGCTTAAAAAAACAAGTATATTGTCACCACAAATTCACAAATTTGTTAAGCATGCACAAGAGTTACTATGCAATGTCCTCATCATAACTTCAATAATTTCAATATTTCATCATCAAAATATCATGGCACCCCTGCATTCAATATGCAAGAAAACAACCATCCCAAGAAAAATAGAAAAGAGAAAAAATGAAAAAAATCCTATGATGAAAACCTCTCCAAAAGAAAGTCCTGATAAATATTTGTATATGTATATATCCTCTTGGTGAAAAACTCTCTAAGGCACCATAAGGTGGAGCACAAGTGAAAACCAACCATTACACTTAGGATTTAAAGGAAAAAAGACAATGACCAAAAATTGTATGTATTCCCAACTCTTTCCCAAGTTCTTATATATAGGTTGCAGACATATATTATGGGATGAATTCCAAGCTTGAATAAATACCTCCCAAGGAAAGGGAAATATATCCATTATGGAAAATTTACATAACCATTAACAATCATTGGACACTACACTCAATTGGTATGTTGAATATCTCTTCCTTTCAAAAATCAAGTCAAAAATGTTTTAATTATAATCCATATGACTTAAGGATCATAGTTGCAAACATTAAATAACTATCGTTGCCTTCTTCTATAAAAACAGAGCATAATACAAAATCAAATTTTATTATCAAAGTAATTCAACACACCATAGCTTGAGTTCATGTCCAAAAGAATCCATTTTTCATTCCTCATACACACCATTTCATTGATCATATTTTTCTTTGATAGAATTTTCCACCCATTTCCTACATCCATTCATATCATTGTTTAACCATGCCATACTTATTTCCACTCTTTCCATACTTCTATACACGCATACATGCCTCATTCACGCATATCTCCCATCATATATAATGTTGTACTTTCATCTACACATATCTGGGGCTATACAAACAATCTTACAGAGGTCTACAGAAGTTTCCACCTACACCAATGATTATATAGAAGTTTGCACCTACATCCATGATTCTACAAACGTATCCACCTACGACCATGATTATATAGGAGTCTTCCCCCATAGCCATAATTCTACAAAAGTCTCCACCTACAACCACATTTCTACAAAATTATGCATTTCCAACACTACAAAATTCCATATAAGTCTGCATTTCCAGCACGATAGACTTCTCAATTTTCATCTATCAAAGATTTCCTAAAATATTTTCATATATCACACAAGAAGAAATGGGTAGAAAATATTCATATTGGGTTCTTAAAAAATATCAACTATATGTATCTCTCCGCTCAAAATTTAGTCAAAAACATTTCTTTTTCTAGAAATATTGAATAAATTGTTATGGATTTAATTTTTCCAAATCGTTGATTTCCTTTCAACCCTTCATCATTTTACTACCCAAACTTCTAGGGGCCATCTACTTTACCTTATATGTCAACCATGGGTGGCTAAATACTTTAGTTTCGAGGAGGTTTCTATTTTCTAAGCAATCTCATTGTGTTTAAAAACCCAAAGAAGTTCTGATTAAATAATGAAGTGGAATATGGCAAGTGTTATTTGAAAACCTACCAATAAAATTTATAGATAACAATGTGGTTGTTATGAGGTGATGCTATGAATCTTGCAATCATTTTCTAGTATAGACATTGATGGTCACATTCTAAAATGATTTTTTTATGTCATGATACAAAAGGGGGCAAGTTGTAAGTAGTCATTAATTTATTCTAAAGCATTAAAGTTGAGGTAACACAAAAAGAGTAATATTTCTACTATCACAACTTCAAGAAATCATAATTTATTGATGTCTCCTTCTTAGTTGTTCTCTTGGCATGAGATTTTGGAATTATGTTATGAACCAAAACCTTAAAATATCACAATAAATCAGAATTACACACAATGTACACCAATGTGAGTGTGGAGCACAACTCTAATATACATAAGAGAGATGAGTTATACAATAACTCCTTAAAGAATAAGAGAACTTTATACAAATACCCAATACAATCATATATCAAATCACATGATCTCAATTATGACTACGTGATCTCTCTATATACCTATTCACACATTACACATGCGGCCCCTTCATTATTAGTCCTACCACTATTGCATATGTATTTATTCATTGCATGTACATTTAACCCCATATATTCCCCATTTGGGGTCATACTATAATACCCTCCTTCAAAAATTTTGTCCTCAAATATTTGCAGTTAAAGGCTTTACATGTGATGAAACCAAGTTGTATGATTTGATTATTTTCTTTCTTTATTTTTTCCATTGATAATGATCCATCCATCCAAACTCAATTACTTTTGTTCTTAATCATGTATGGATTGTTGTTGCAGAATTTTGTTTCCTTTGATTCCAAGTGTTGTTGTTGTGATAGCTCCAATTGGTGACTAGGCAAAAACATCATGAAATTCCTTGAAAAGTGTCGTATACTGATGAATTTCATCTTGAGAGTATTTTGCCTCAATAAAGATATTTTCAACAACATCAGGGTTTCTACAAATGTTGATCGGGACGGTTTCTGATATATTCTCCATATTCCCCTTGGCATAGACACAGTGCTTTGGTAAGGAGTTCACCATCTGACCATTGTTTCTACTCACAGCTGACTTAAATTCTCTGCCTTTCACACAACTGATCTCAAGGAGGAAATATGATCGATGATGTATATCCTCCCATGGCCTTTTAAACTCGTTCATTGCTTTAATAATAGTCTCATCTGATGGCATGACAATATCAAGATAGTCTTGAGAATTTGAAGAATTTTGAGCCCAAACGGGCTCCGGATTATGATTGTCCTCCTCTGTCCGTAAAGGATTTTTATCTGAGTCTGCAATGGCTTGCTGAATAGTCTGGTAAGAGACCTCAGCTGCAAACAAAGGTGTATCCATCCCGAAATGTGCACGACCTTCGACCAATTCACATGGAGAGGGTAACACCCATGGATCTTGCAAATACAATGTTCTGAATGAAGTGACTCTTGTGATAGGAGCCAAGGAACTCTAATTTTGAAATTCGACTAGGGTGGCACGAATATAAGACATCGATGGTGTGAAATTAAAAGTTCCCATGAGCGAAGGACACATTACAACACCAATACTCTAAGTTTTTGACTGAGATTTTTCAATCTATGGAACCGTGGATCTCGTATTTTCCGCAGATTTAGAGTGGTTAAAATCCATCTAATAAATAGTTACAATCCTTCCCTCATGGGGAAATCATAAAATTTGAAATACCATTGAGATGACAGTTTTCATCACATAAGTCTAACTCCTTCCCAATAACATATTATAGTCGAGTGGTGCGTCGACTACCTCTACTTATACGGAAACGGACTTCCCTCCTAGTTGGACCAGAAAGGAGGAAATAAGCCCATGCATTCTAAAAGATCGTGCGTCGAATGCAATTAACAAAGTGGGAGAAGGTGTGAGCTCTGGAGAGCCAATAGATTTCTAAAAAGATATGAACATGACATAGGTCGAAGATCCCTCATCTACAACGATCCTCCTGATTACGTGCTTTATGTATACAACGTCAATCTAAAAGGATACATGATAAGGAAGGTGAGGTTTCACATCAGTAGCATCAAATTTCATAGTGAGTTGGTTAGAAAAATCCACCGCTTCAATCATGGATAACAATGTGGTGTGTTTCATGGGGTGACTTTGAATCACCTCTAAAGCAGACATCGCACACGGAATTTGAGCTAAATCCTCAACAATGAAATAGTTGGGTGCATCTTGAGCATCAGGGTTATAAAACATCCGTTTGTACACACCCTTTGGTATGCATGACATTGTTTCCTTCTCGGGATTTTCTATGTGGAGAGACCCCTGAGGATCATAAGTTTCTTTTCCTTTGATGTCGACTCTAGATTATTATAATCACGGGATCTAATTGACAAGTCTACCTTCACTTCTTTTAACTTCGTATGATTTACCATATTAACGAATGCGAATTATCCATCTGAAAAAGGTGCACTAGACGTGCCCCCTTGCAATTGCATGTGGAAGAGCCAACCTGCATATTTTTCCCTTGCAAAAATGGAGTTTTCAATACAGCAGGATGTTTTTATTATTTTTGCAACTTTATCAAGCGTTGGACTTCTTCCATCTTTGAGAATTCATGAGTAAGGTGATCATTCCCACAAAGCTTGCATGGAAATTTCACCTTTCTCTTTTCATCCTTTGTCCCCTCAGCATTTTATTTTCCTTTTTATCTTTCCCCCCCACTACCCTTCTTTCCCTTTCCTTTCTTCTTATCTTCAGGTTGTTGAGGACCCTTTTGAGTCTTCAATTCCATAGTGTGTACGTCCGAGGAATGGGTGGTGGGGGTGGTCGATCCAAGGGCCAAACCAGTTGTAATTTGTTGTATAGACAACTGTTGCATCGAGTTAGAGACCTTATATGCATCTTTTCTTTAGGAAGAACCAAAAATTCCATCAACATGCAGTCTTTATTTCATTTTTTCCAAGTCAAGATTCGACTGTGGTACATTGGGCATGATCTCACAGATAATACCTGATGAGAGTAAATCAACTCCAATTATTGTGATCTAAATATTGTATGTTATTTTTTAAACACCCATGAAGTTGCAACATCCTTAGAAATATAAGGAAGCAACGACTTCAAGAACCATTCTAAAAGAAATTTTGGTGGGATCATGGCTTTGATCAAGCTCTTTCATCTACTCCATTCCCGAATATGATTGAAAATGTGCATAGATTTATCTTGTTCAAAATTAGCTAAAAGCTTTGTTCCAACATCATATCGAACAGGGAGTTGGAAGTGGTTGGAAAACACCATGGCGAGATCACCAAACATTGCATACTTAGACCTCTCCAGTTCTATATACCACTTAGCAACAACCCTAGTGAGAGTGTGTTGGAACAATAATAACTGGATTGAATCATCGTTCAACAAATTAGATGAGCACCACAAGTGAAACATCATTACATGATCATGCGGGTCTTCACTGTAACGACCCTAATTGGATACATGCTTAAAGATTATAAAGCAAAATTAATTAAAAGAAATGATGGTGATTAACTAAGTAATACTCTAACTACAGACCACATTTAATGACCTGAGAATTATAATCTAAAAAGATCAATGAAAATGATATAAAATGGTGGCGTATGCAGAGAGGGAAGGCCATGAATCCCGAGGAGATAAAACAGTAATTCATGACGAAGGACAGGGGACAGAGGGTGGTTGGGGGTAGTAAGGGTGTGAGTCCGTTGGGAGGAATAAGGGAGAAAAGAGGGGGATGTGCGCACCATTCGGCGGGAGGTGGGAATGGATGCTGCGAACTGTTGTTTTGCTATCTGCAGAAAGCCGAGAGCTTTGCTGTGACCGGGGTACTCAGATTGAGGCACGAGATTTACTAGTTTTGACATATTCATCAGGGAGGCACCGAGTTGCTAGAGGTTTTGGGCACGGGGGCCAGGATATCCGTAGATATCCTGGAGCTAGGTCGTTTTCCTAGTTGGCAGGGTGGACATTAGTTTTGGGCGGTTATTTTCTGTGTCTGTGACAGGACTGGACCGTGTAGCAAGGCAACGAGGGCAACAGAAATTAGCATCAGAACCAGGTATTTTGGTCAAGTTATGTAATTATTTCTTTCTGCCATGAATTCTGTAATTGTTGATAAATCTAAGTTATTGAGGTATCCGTCATTCAAATCAATATTATGCTAGGAAGTTATTATCTCAGTTGTCTTAATAAATTGCTTATGAAAATAAATGATGTTAGAAATATATGGGCATTACATATGGTATCAGAGTGTCTTAGTTCGAAATATGGAGCCTAAGGGCCGAAACCCTGAGTGTTAACTCCAACCACGTTTCAACTATAAGCAAAACATGTTCAGTTTAATTTGTTATGACAGAAACAGTAAGGGAAATTCACTTAGGATAATACTCCTACGTGAAACCCAGGCAAATAAGCTCATATATCGCAAGCAACAGTTTTAGGTAGAACCCTGTAACTAGATCATATATGGTCACTACAGTTGTAGTCTGAACATTCAAAGGAATTCCTTTAAAATAGTGGCAGTAAACCGGATAATGGGAGGGATCACCTTCCACAAAATGACTATCCTTAAAACGACAGGAATAAAGCTATTCAGCACGAGAAACAGAGATGATAACTTAGTTTTATTTTGAAGATTACTTGTCAACGAAGTTTAGGGTAGAATAGACACCTGAAATCGACGAAAATGTCAAGGGAAAACTTATGTTGAAGGCTTGAAGAGTGGAAAATTTAATAACTACACGAACTACACTAAATAAAATGCAAGCAGATAATTGTAAGACCTGGGAACGGGATTTTACGGGGAAGAATGGATGTGAGCCGTTGGATCTCACCTAGAAATCTCGTTAGCCATTGGATTTAGACAAGTTGCACGAGGTTTAAGCCCTAGCGTGCATAGGAGGAGTCATCGGGAAATCTGAGTCATCAAGGTTTTGCGAAATCCCGAGAACGGATCCTAGCCGTTGATCTCAGCAGGACACGTGTCAGCGTCTGAGAGGCATCGGGAGTTTACCATCGGAGATTAGGAGGAGTATAGAACCGTTATGTATTGAAATAGCGATATGCAATTTCCCGATCAGAACTGGACCGTCCATTGTGCAAGACGCGTGTCAGTAGATCTTGCAGAGTCGGAGATCGGCATATCGGGGTTTCTGGAGTCATGAAACTCTTGCGCAATGAAATCGCAAACTGTGATTTCCCGATACGATTGGAGCCGTTCCATTTGAGGGACGCGTGTCGCAGATCCGGATAAAGTCGGGGATCGGGAATCCCGTAGACATAGGCCCATTGGTATCAAAATCCCGAAATCGCGATAAGCGATCTGGACCATCCATTTGGAAGGACACGTGGCAGAGATCGCGTGAGAGTCAGGATATTGGCCATCGGGAAATCGGAGTTCTCGAGGTCATGAGAACTGGGACCTTGAAGGTCCCGAAAGCCCGAGAGTCAATCAGGACCGTCCATCTTCAAGGACAGGTGGCAAAGGATCGGGCGTTGTCGGAGTTTTGTTCATCGGAGAATCGGGGATTATGGAGACGTAAGACTTGTGTAGGTTGAAATCGCGATATGCGATTTCCCGATCAGATCTGGACCGTCCATTGTACAAGATGCGTGGTGAGAGATCCCGGGTAGTTCGGAGTTCGGGATATCGGGAGTTCTGGGGTAGTGAAACACTCACGCAACGAAATCGCGATTTGCGATTTCCCGACGAGATCTGAACCGTTCATTTGGTAGACAGGTGTCAGCAACCTAGGAAAGGTCGGGGATCGACGTATCGGGGTTTTTGAGACCACAGAATGCTCGCAGGTTGGAGTCGCGATCCGCGATATCCCGACGGAAGTTCTGAGCCGTCCATTCCGAGGACACGTGGCAATGATCGGAGCCATCGGGAAAGGTCCCGATGGGAGGTCATCCACCGGGCCATCGCACATCGGGAAATCAGGATTTTCGTGGATGAGTGGTTCATGACAGTAAGAATCGTGAAACCCCGAATCCCGATAAGGATAAGACCGCGGTCACGAGGAAAGGTGGCGTGGACCACAGGCTTAGCTTGGAGGGCTAAAGCGCTAGAAACATATCGGGGATCGGAGAATCGTGAGTCCTAAGGACTTGTGAGGCTCGACAATGAAGCCCCGAAGCCCGATAACAGGATTCCTAAAGGAAATTTGGGTGCGGTCCCAGGGCAGAGAATGTGAAGAAATGGGGAAGACCTGAGGGTCGGGTATTGACCGGTGACTCCAAGGGAAATTCGCAGAGCCGCTCGGCTCGGTTGATGAAGATGAAAGATCTTGTATACACATATAACTACATACATACGCATATAACAACAAGTTTACACAGGTGAATGAATTTTTTTTTATTTACAAAGGAAATAAACCAAAAGAGAACAGCAAAATTCGTACAGAACGGGAATTTCAAGCAAAATCATTTTGTTCAAAAGAGGAATTTACCATTCATTACCACGGCGTAAGGACGGTTTGTGAAAATCCTCAATTCAAATAACCCTGCGTTCTTCATGAAGGTACTGAAACCATGATTGAATCGTACCCTTGCCATAGTTGAGGGCGAGCTCCGCAACGCGTACAGACAGGGGATTGATACCCAATATTTC
>JASDQU010437737.1:32003-47982 GCA_032191745.1 Picea mariana | reverse complement strand
AGTGGGCCAAGTTTTTGAGAATCCTTTATGGAAGCTTTTGTCAACCTTGAACATGGCACCTGTTTGTGTCTAGTCTTATAGTTGGGTAATCTGCTTGTCTCTGAGTCATGCCAATTCCAATGGAGTCGCCAATTTTTGTTGTAGGAAAATTCCCTTGCAAACAGGTGAATTTCCTCTTGGATCTTACACCCCAATGACTAAGACAAAAGAATGCTAAATTTGAATACTGACATTCCTTTAAACGTAGCTAAACTAGTCAAAGGAAAAGAGGAAGAAAGTATGAATACCTTTTTTTGAATTTTTTCCTCCCTCAATCTGGGTCTAGTTTGATCTTCAAGTCCTTCAACGAGTTCTGCAATCCAATAAACAATGAAGACAAAACATACTTCCTATTCTACCAAGATTAGTTTAAAACTAGATTCATCCAAAGAGACAAGTCTATGCAAATGTACACAAACTTGAAGGAAATAGGCCAAGCATATTTATTAATGAGAAATCAAAAGAGATACTTACAAACCATTGATGAAGTCGCAGCAGCCTCTCCAATTCCTCCTCATCCAGCCCTTTCACAAAGCTCCCAAGACCATAGGTTTGATATTCTAAATATTTCTCCCAAGACCATAGGTTTGATCACTCAAATCTCCACTATCCTACTCCATGGAAAGCCCTCATTATATAGGATTTGTAGGCTTAACCACCGTGGAGAGGATCACTCATTAGATCCACTAAAAAGGGATCTGAAAGATATTTAGGGAGAAAATATTTCTTAAGGATTTTAGGGAGAAAATATCTCTCAAGGATTTTAAGGAGGAAATTTTTCAACCATCCATGAGATCCTCCACCTTCCCTAAAAAATAGGAAACCAAATGTGAGGTGGATTCTCACACTTAATTAATTTCTTTTTCATGTGCACTTGATTCTCACACTTAATTAATTTATTTTTGATGAATATTAATAATAATTCATGTGCACTTGATTCTCACACTTAATTAATTTATTTTTGATGAATATTAATAATAATCCATGTGCACTTGATTCTCACACTTAATTAATTTCTTTTTCATGAATATTAATAATAATTCATGTGCACTTGGTATTTTGGCCTTCATGTACTATATCCCTCCTCCACATTGACTAGGGATTGTGACATAGGTTATTCCATGGTGTCAAGGTGTATGAGACACTTATATGACACTTACAACACTTAGGGTGAGGTACCTAGGTGTGCAAATTTCAAGTGTAACACCAGGTGCACAAAGAGCCCAACTAGGGGTTTTTGGACATTCTAGAGCCATTGGAGCCATCTATTTTGTATTTTGAGCACTGTAAAAGCACTTTTTAAGGATAATGAAAATGATCCAAGGGAAGCTAAACCAGGAGATGTGGCCCAAGAGAGGGGTGAACTCCTTTATCATTTGTTGTGTTATGTGTTCATTTTTTATGGTTGTTATATGACTGATATGTTGTTCATGATTAAGTAAAATCTCATTAAACTTATGTGTTAGTAACTTGATCGAATTACCCAAACACATACCATTTTTACACTTACAATTTAAAAGAAAACAAACCCATTTCAATTTTCAAATCAGTAAGTATCAGAGAAAAGGTTTGAGGGTTTGATTATTTGTGCAAGTGTTGTTTTATGATGCTTACAAGGTTGAAGCTCACAAGAGGAGATGGACATCTTGTGGAGCCAAGTTCTCATCTCTCAAGAAGGAGAGTTTCACATTCACCTTAGGGTTCAAGGAGACATTCACCAAGAATGGCTTATATGGGGAGTCAAGAGCACCTTTCTTCAGAAGAGGAAACTTTCAGGAAAGCTTTCTTTGATATGGCTGAAATGGTGAAAGTGTTATTTGATGAAAGGAATGCAAGATTGCAGGGTGAAAGTTATAATCCTCCAAAAGACGATGGAGACCATGGTGATAAAACTCCAAAGGGAAATTGAAGGAATGGTGATTCTCCACCTCCTTCACCTCCATATTCCACCTCTTCTACCATTTCACAACCACCTCCAAATTCTCCAAAGGAACATGGTAAAATTCCTCCACAAAATCCTTTACTAAAGCTTGATATTAAGTTTGAATTGCCAATGTACAATAGAGAGGTAAATGCTAAGAAATTGGATAATTGGATTCATCATGTTGAAGTGTATTGTAGGATACAAAGAATCACATATGATGAAACTAAGATTCAGCTTTCTTCTTTAATATTGGACAATGCAGCACTCATTTGGTGGGAAGCCAATATTCAAGAGGACATGAATAAACATGGTAAAGTTTTATCCTCTTGGAATGATTTTATTGTTGCAATTAAAAGGCAATTTTATCCAGTAGCATACATGCAGAAAGCTATTATGGACTGGAAAAAATTTAGACAAGCTAAAGGACAAGATGTGCAAAGGAGAAGAGAAGAATTTAAGAGAAGAGATTTGGTTGTGGGTATAGATTTGTCTTCTCAAGAAACTTTACTCAAATACATTAGGGGTTTGCATAGCTACTTGAGGCATACAATACTCATGTTTAACCCTTCAAATCTAGATGACGTTTGTGTACATGAAACTCATTTAGAGGCAAGAGGGAGGAATGGACCTCAAGAGGGCAGCAAGAATCCTTTTTATAATGGAGACAAGGGAAAGAGGAAGTTTGAAGGAAATGGAAAGAAAAATGCTTCAGTCAAGAAAGAGAGAGAGAAACTCTCATGTAAACATTGTTCAAAGGATGGCCATGATGAATACCATTGTTGGAAAATTCATCTTGAAAAGAGACCCAAAAATTTCAACAACAAAGAGAAACCAAACATTGTTGCAACTGTACAACAATATTTAGGATCTGATTCAGAAGATGAAACAAAAATCACAGCCATGGGTTTTCAAGGTAATAATTCTATTGCAAGTATTATCTCTTCAAGTAGTAGTATCCTTAATGTAACTCAAAACGAAAAAGAAAGAATAGAGCTTTTTCACATAACGGTAATTTCAAAACATACCAAGACAGATACTCTCTTTGATACGGGATCACAAGAAAACCTCATTTTTTAATACACTATCAATAAATTGAATTTGGAAACTAATCCACATCCTAACCTTATCCTCTAGGATGGATATGTGACAATGCCAAATTGCATGTGACAAGAAGATGTAAACTTAGATTTTCCATCACTGCAAACTATATAAATGAGGTAAAGCTTGATGTTATTCCATTGGATATTTGTGGTATTGTGTTGGGAAGCCCATATTTATATAATAGGAGAGCCATCTTTCATCGTCATGAGAACAAATATCATTTGTTCAAAAATGGAGTTGAGTACATTGTTAGAGAACATACAAAGAATATGAATTTGTCACTTACAAATGTTGGACAAATGAGGAGATTAATCAATGCTAGTAAGAACCTTGTACTTTTAATGATTAAACCCAAAGACAATGATGAAGAAGAAGTTTTCCGAGGGTGTGATGCAAAGTTACAATCTGATTTATATGAGATTGTTAAAAAAAATGTTGAGATGTTTCAGGAACCAAGGGGATTTCCTCCTAAAAGGGGTATCCAACAAGAGATTCTTTTGCAGCAAGATGATCCTCCTCCAAACATTGACATGTGCAGGATGTCAGTCATTAAGAATGTTGAAAACATAAAACAAGTCCAAGAGTTGCTTGACAAAGAGGTCATCAAACCAAGCACTTTGCCATGTAGGTCACCAATTGTTTTGGTACCAGAAAAAGATGGTATATGACGTATGTGGGTAGATTTCAGAGCCTTGAAAAATACTACAAATATGATTGTTGAAGAAGACACATGGAAGAAAGCTTTGAAAGCAAAGCAAGTTCCATTGCATGCCTTGACAAGCTATGTATTCCACTTGGTGATAAGGTATAATAAATACATTTATGACAAAGTTGTTGATATGCTTACTAGGCCTATTGTTAGTGATTTGGTTATTTTTTAAGCATAATATTATCATGCATAAGAGCTATGTTGAGAAGTATGCTTTAGATGTTGATTTCAAAGATGTTTATGTAACTTTGTGGCATACTAACCAAGTTGAGGAATTGGATTCCTATGTGCATGGTAAACTTTTGTATCTTGCCAATCTATGTTTTTCACAGGGTGAAAGAGTCAACGTGATAAGGGAAGCACATTCTTCTCTTGTTGTTGGCCATTTTGGTGTAGGCAATACGGTGGCTAGTTTGCAAAGCAATCATCCTAAGTTTTGGGATGATCATCTACACTACTTTCAGCATGATTATAACTGGGCTAAGTGTTCATTGACTCAAACACCTCCAATTGAAGCATGTTTTGGCTATTTGCCAAAATCTCCTTTAGATTTTATCTTTGGGAAAGATGTTGCTATTGATTGTAATTATGACATTGATAGAGCAAAGAAGTTCATTGAAAAAAGTTAGTTGGTGCAGAAAATGGTACAAGAACAGTTGGAAAAGAGTGAATCCAAGTACAAGACAAGGCATGAAAAGTTTCATGTTGGTCTTAGAAGAACAAATCCAATCAAGGCCAAGAAACGTAGTCTTTTGGAGGTCCAAAAGCTTCCCAATGGAGAGGAGTGATCCAGGGCATCAAATTTTTCTCAAAAATAAAAGTGCTCGGAATTGCTTCAAAATGAACATGTGCGTCCTCGTCCTCACGATCCTAATGCAACTCAAATGGGTTCAAATGGATGTCGTATGAGCGAGATATCGTGTTCTGTTCATTTTTCCAAACAAGAAAAATTTTGTTGACTATACAGTCTGTACAGTGCTGACGTGGTAGGGTATGAACCCACACGTGGCAGGTGATGTCGACTGGCCACTATGCAGAGTGTTGAGTTGGCATGCTAACTAGATAGTCTATGTGGCAGATAGGTGGATGAATCATGTTCTGACACGTGTCACATATTGGGAAAATGTTATTGTGTCATGTGGCCCAGTCGTGGGCTACCACATGGCACCCCTCTAGTGCATTAAAAGGTGTGTATTCCACGAGGGTTGAACCCCCAACCTCCGGATGGACACGTCAAAGGCTTAGCAAGGCCCGGGCTACCAGCTCGCCCGTCGTTTGTTACTTAACCATATTCCTCGTTATATTTATTTGAATTTGAAATGGAGTTTGGTTGGCGGAGAAAGGGTTGGGGATTAGCCCCATCCCCTGGTCCATATAAAATGCATGAGACCACATTTCATAACCTTTAGTGTGCACGAATATGGATCCACAGTCTTTAACCAATGGCACAAGGTTTGCAATGTTTTATCCTCTGGTCACTACATGGCTTCCATACGACCTTATACATTGGTGCAAAGATGTTTGCACTTGGAATTTATCCCAGAAGGCATGGGTGTTAAGCCATATAGCCACCCCACATGACCAAAGGCATGGAGTTTGGGCACAGTTAAGCCACAAGGGTCGAGATAAGCATTGGGACATGGCCACATGCCCCCATGCGTCCAACACCTCCACCCAAAGGGGCGCTAAACTCGCTAGTCGTTCGACATTTCACCCTGAATTGTGGGATGCATGTGCATGTTGGGTTTTTGGTCCAGTATCACTGCAGGAGATAGGGTAGTCACACAGTGGGTGCAATTTGGCGAGTAGGTACAACAAGCTTGAAGGGGAAAACTTCGAGGAGGTGTAACTTCTTCATTTTTTGGCCAAACCAGGTGCAGAAAGAGCCCAGCTAGGGGTTTTTGGACATTCTAAAGCCATTGGAGCCATCTATTTTGTATTTTGAGCACTGTAAAATCACTTTTTAAGAATAATGAAAATTCTCCAAGGGAAGTTGGACCGGGAGATGTATCCCAAGAGAGGGGTGAACTCCTTTATCATTTATCATGTTATGTGTTCATTTTTTATGGTTGTTATATGACTGATATGTTGTTCATGATTAAGTAAAAACTCATTAAACTTATGTGTTAGTAACTTGATCCAATTACCCAAACACATACCATTTTTACACTTGCAATTTAAAAGAAAACAAACCCATTTCAATTTTTAGATCAGTGGTAAGCTCTATCCAGATCCATGTGCTTTCGTCTCACATATTTATGCATTCATGTTCCAAGATTTTGATTTTGACCAACGATGTCTGATTTTTCCTTTCCCTTTGTCCCCTTTCTTCTGGTGGTGTCCTCGAAAATGGAACCATTTGTTGTCATGTGCACATGTAGGTTCAAGACCCTGGGTTCAATTTACTTAGTCCAACAATACCCTACAGACACCAGCCCTATCGGCATCACCTAAAATAAAGATAAGTCTCACCTGAGGTATATTTATGGGAACTACAGGAACCAAGATTCTGCAATGGTGAAGGAAAGATTGGAAATCCACTTTATCGTATCTACAATATCCTCTCACGCACTAAACCCTTTCTACCTTAAACTCGTTACATAATTACATATGCACATATATTCATATTTATGTTATTTAGTGGTTAAACATACATTCACGGTTACTGTGCACTATTATATCTTCATCAACATTAAATATAAACATATAATTGCCTCAAAGATAAACATGCATTCATATTACAGACATGAATTAAGATCCAAAGTATAGTTCTACACAGGGTTACTGTGGTTCAACCCACTCTGGGATACGTTCACAAAAGGTTGGATTCTTTATTATATTTGAGTATCTTGATTTTTTTTTTCACTACAATGGATGCTTAGCATACAATATTCCTCACACATGTATTTTGTTTACAATGCTCTCTGCTCCGAAACCCTCTTTTTCTCTCGACCTCATGGATATCTATCTCTCGGGTCCTTTACATATTTTATATATTATGATTAGGGTCTTTTGATAGCTCATAATGAATTGGATACCACTCATGCTCGGTTGGCGAAAACTCATTATAAGCTAGATACATCTCATGCTCGGATGTTTTTCTTGGATTTTTCACTAGTTGTATTTCCTATCCTCTGTCTTCTCCTCTTTCCTCTCCCCTCATTCTTGATCTTATTGATCTTCTTGGTCTTCTTTATCTTCTTGATATTCTTGATATTCTTGGGCCTTTTCCCTGTACTTCGTCTCTTCTCTCTTTCCCATCCCCAAAATTGCCTATCCAACACTCTCACACCAAATACAAGGATGAAAACAATTATTTATACAATGCTAAATACACGTCGTTATCTATAGTTTTTGCATCAATAAAAAGGTTGGTAAATTGGTAAAGAGATTTTGATCCTTGAGATGATGGTGTAGACAAGAAAAATTATTGTGGATATTTTATAGCTAATAACAAATGGATTCATACAAAGAGGTATAATCAAAGAGAAATTGAATAAAGAAGACCACAAGAAGTTCAAAGTCTTGATTCATTTTGGTATTTTTTTCATAAAAGCATGCAACCCTTTAGATCAGGGGTATGATGAGCCTAGAAATTACCCTTTTCACTTATTTCTTTCTCATCCATTTTTCCTTATATAACTACTTGAAATTCCTTCTTTTTTATTTAATGCATTCACAATTCATTATAAATCCATTTAATTTAAAAGAAAGAAATAATTATTAATATAAATCATTAACATACACATAATACATTTTATAAATAAAACAACATAAACATCAGCAAGATATGAAAAGGAATAATGTATATGAACATTAATATCAAAATCATTATGTATGTCAAATATACATGTAAAATACACATCGAAACAATAAAATGCATACATGTCGACAACTACAATAAGATAGTTCCACCACCAGAGCCATAGGCATCAACACCTATGCCACCAGAGCCAAAGGCATCAATACCTCTACCATATAATAATGTAAAAGGTAGAATATAAGGAGAAGATAGTGGTTGATATACTACTGGAGGAGATGATGGCCAATTAACTACTAGAGGAGATGGTTGTTGATATATTGTGGGAGGAGAAGATGGTGGATGGTGGTGGAGGAGGAGGAGATGGAGGAAATGGTGGTTGATTTTCTCATGAAGGAGATGGTGGAGGTGTAGGATCACCATTATTAGCAGATGAATATGAAGTAGGTAATTCCAAAGAAGAAGACCAATATGAAACCCTCAACCTTTTGAGTAGGTTGAGGGCATCAATAAAATTATATTATGGGGAAGAATAAACCATATCATTGAAAACTCAAGTTCCCATATAATCTCTCTAGATCATGCAAGTACCAATCCATGGAGATCCATTAGTGCACATATTTGATCCATCATATATTGACAAAATCGGTGATATATCCTACATGTCATGTCAGGTCTCTGTAGCTAATATGCCTCATCTGCCTCAACCATATCCTCATCTTATTGGGAAGGAACCTTCCCAATGTACATCCCAACATCTACAAAAAAATAGTAGACAACAACAATTACAATTTAATCAAAATATTACAATCAATTACATGTTTATTAAATAAGACAAAAAAAAATGCAACTAGATTAATCAAAATATAACAATAATATTGTCTCTCATATCTAATGGTGTTTTGACCCAAGGGGGGCATATATATATATAGCTAAATGTATATGATACGACCCCAAGGGGGGGAATATATGGGCCTAAATGTACATGTAATGTGTAAATATATATGTAATAGGGTCGGCCTAGTAGTAAAGGGGCCTCATGGGAAAGTGTGAACAACTATATATAAGAGATCATGTATTCATTAGTGTGACATGTGAATTGTGAAGTATGAAAGGTATTTGGTTATTTGGAGGGGGTTCCCCTATTATTTAATTATTTATGGTGTAAATTATATATATTGCAATTGTGATCCATGCTCACATTCTATACATGGTGTGTACTCATGTTATTTTATGATATTTTTAGCATTTAGTTCATTACATTTGGTATTAGAGCACTGATCCTAGGGTTTTCCTTCCTCAATACAATCATTTTGAAATTTTCTCTATAATTTTTTTTATTGAAGCCACTTCAGAAGCTTAAACCTAGAGGATATTTAGAATACTTATCATAGTACTTGTGGTACAAATTTCATCTTCTGTGTCGTTTTACTTTTGGAAATACACTCTATGCAAGATAGGGTTTTTGACTAGTCCTATAACTAATCTCAAACAGGTGTTCCGGGTAAAACAATCATATAATATTCATAAAGGATCCAAATCGAGTGATACCAATTTCATTGGACCGGGGACAGTCTTTATTATTTTTGGTACAATTTTCATAATTTTAAATCAATTATTGTGCGTGGGGCATGCTATACAAGTTCTCTCTCCTGGAAAGGAAAAAAATCAGAAAGGTGTGGGGAAGTTACCATAACTTCCACTTGGCACATCCAATTTAGGTCAGACCTGTGGTATTATAAATTAGACATTTTAGAGTACTATAGGTCACAATTTTAGACTTCGAAAGGTTAAAATTACAGAGATACATCAGAAGCAAGGTCGGTTAGGAGGACAGACTCCAAATCAGGGTTTCAAAGGTATGTTCACTTAAAACTATCATAACTTTTGATTGGAATGTCTGATTGAGATTATTAAAAAGCAATTGGAAAGAGGAAACCTAAAATATTATATGGGAACAATGATTATAACTATTTGAGATCATTATCCTTAATATATGGAGGTTTTAAATTGAGGCTGGGGCTAGACCTCAATTAAGAGTCAATGGAAATACCTAAATTTACAGGAGATGAAGATAAAGATGAAATCAATCCTACGGAATGGTTGAGTTTGGTAAAATAATATAATATAACTCCTTCGAAGGAAAGAAATTATTTTTTTTCTGAATATTGGAAGTGGTCGATGATTATTGATCAAGATACTATATGGCACTGCAGATGGGAAAAATTTGAAGAACTCTTCTCAAATAAATGGATTAAGGGTATAAATATGGAGGAAATGTATAGAATTCAAGATGAGTTGAAAGAAGAAAATAAAGAGATCAAGAATAAATATGATGAGTTTTCCAAGATGAAACCCCTTAATGAATCACTCATTAAGGAGGTTAAGAACCTAAAGCAAGAAAATACTAGCAAAGGCAAGTGGGAAAAAGATGAATCAAGGAAGATTTGAAAAAGAAAGATGAAAAGGTGTTGGTTGTGGAGCCTAATTGTCTTCCTGATTTGGAGGTCTTTGTTTTCAGCCATGTTTATGCCCCATGAACATTGTATACCCAAAAATATTGTACACCCCTCCACATGGAGGGTTTGTAGGGGGGGATTTCCCCCCCTGCGGGGTCCAGGGGGATCATCCCCTCGACTGGGGGGTTCGGGGGACATAATTCCTAATGGGGGTTCGAGAGTGAATCCCCTGAAGGAAAAATTGCCTTGTAAATGTATATTGTAATTTCATAGTAAATATGGACCATTAATTATAAGGTCGCAGATCTGATAGTAGAAGTTATGTTAGGGTTTTTTTCCCTAGAAGACAATCATATTTTATGATGAAATTGTGTTTTGGTTGTGTATCATTGGATAATATTGTATTTTGAGAGAGGAGACTATGAGAGAAAGAAGAGGAAGTTACATTGGGTGTGTTGTAGGTTGTATACCTTCATTTGTTGGATAATAATATAGGAAGGACCTAGCAATTTCTCTGGTGGACGTAGCCCACACTGGGTGAACCACATATATCTGTGTCTCTATTGTATTGTATATCTTATGTGTTTTATTTCCGCATTTGTCTTATTTTATTGCTCTGTGATCCTATTTTTCTAACAACTAGTATCAGAGCAAAAGGTAACTCACAGGAAAAGAAGGTTCTTGGTTTGAGTGAGAGCAATGGTGGAAGATGGAAATTTTAGGGTCGAGAAATTTAACGGCCAAAACTACCAATTATGGAAGATGCAGATGGAATATTATTTATATCAGAAGGATATATTCCTACCATTAGGTGGAATAGCAAAGAAGTTGATGGCCATGAAGGATGAAGAATGGGAGGTTCTTGACAGAAAGGCACTATAAATGATATGGTTGATCATGGTAGTGTCGATGGCTTTCAATATTTCTAAAGAAAAGACAATGAAGGAGTTGATGGATGTATTGGCTAAACTGTATGAAAAACCCTCGATGTCCAATAAGGTATTTCTAATGAAGATATTATTTAATATGAAGATGTCAGAAGGTGGGTCTATTGCAGATCATTTAAATGAATTTAATACGGTTACTAATCAGCTAAGTTCTATAAAATTGGACTTTGATGATGAGGTCAAGGATATTATAATCTTGTTCTCATTTCCAGAAAGTTGGAATGACTTGGTCATGGATGTAAGTAACTCTATCTCTGGTTCAAACACTTTAAAATTTTATGATGTTGTTGGTGTTATCCTTAGCGAGGAAATGAGATGGAAAAGAATAGGTGAGACATCAAGTAATGTGTTAAACATGGAGAACAAGGGAAGATAAAAGAATAGAGGAAAGGTCTCAGGGAACTGCAGGAATTATAGGAAGGGAAGATCCAAATACAGACTGGGAATGATAGAGTGTTGGAATTGTGGAAGAAAGGACATCTGAAGAAAGATTGTAGAGATCCAAAGCAACAAACAGATGGACAACAGGAGAAAAATGAGGAAGCAAATGTAACAGGTGATGTGTTACAAGATGCTTTGATTCTTTCTGTAGATAATATTTTTGAGTCTTGGGTACTAGATTCAGGGGATTCATTTCATGCCACACCCCATAGAAAACATTTTCTAGATTATGTTCAAGGTGATTTTGGACAAGTTCATTTGGGTGATGATGCACCATGCAAAATTGTTGGAATGGAAAAGGTAAAAATAAAGAAAAGGAATGGAAACCAATGGTTGTTGAAAGAGGTAAGACATGTTCCAGATCTAAGGAAAAATCTAATTTCAATAGGGAATTTGGAAAGTGAAGTTTGTATATCCATATTTATAGATAAGGTGTGGAAGGTCACCAAAGGATCACTGGTGATAGCAAAAGGAGAGAAGGTAGGTACATTGTGTGTATGTATTTGTAATACTGACTCTTATATATCTTTAGCTTCTACAGGAGTGGATACAACATTGTGTCATCATAGGCTTGGACACATGAGTGAGAAGGGGATGCAGATACTTCACAAAATAAATTTGTTGCAAGATCTTAAACAAATTGATTTGGATTTTTGTGAGCATTGTGTTTATGGAAAAAAGAAGAGTCATATTTCTTAGAGTCAAAAAAGAAAAGAAGAGTGAAAGGTTAGAGATTGTGCATACATATGTATGGGTACCAGATCAAGTATCATCTCTTGGTGCATCTCGTTGTTATGTTACTTTTATTGATAATGCAACTAGAAAAACTTGGGTTTATTACATTCGACAAAAACTGATGTTTTTGATACTTTTAAGAAATGGAAAGCTTTGGTTGATAATGAGATAGGAAAAAGGTTGAAGTGTCTTAGATCAAAAAATGGAGGTGAATATTGCAGCAAGGAGTTTGATGATTATTTTTCATACCATGGGATTCGTAGAGAGAAGACAGTTCCAGAAACACCACATGAAAATGGTGTGTCAGAAAGGATGAACAGGACAATCATGGAGCATGCAAGGAGTATGAGATTGCATGTTCATTTTCCCTTACAATTCTAGGAAGATGTTGTAGATATTTTTGTTTACTTAATAAACATAGGACCTTCAAGCTCTTTGGATGGTGGAATTCCAGAGGAGGCATGGACAGGTAAAAAGGTAAACTATTGTTTTTTGAAGACTTTTGGTTGTGAAGCATTTGTCCATATTGATAAAGAAAATAGAACAAAGTTTGAGGAAAAATCCAGGAAGTGTACCTTTATTGGATACGGTGTTAATGATTTTGGCTATCACTTATGGGATTATGAAAATCAAAAAATCATTAGGAGTAGAGATGTCATATTCAATGAAAAGTTCATGTACAAAGATTAGTTGCAGGGAAAGAAACAGGAAAAAGAAAAACTAGAATACACAGTGCTTGATGAGATCACTGAAAATGAAATTCCAAAGGCACCCGAAAATCAAAATGTACAAAAACAAGAGAAGAATGTACCTCAAACTCCTGCAAGTGTTATTAGAATATCTACTAGGTTAAGTAGACCCTCTGAAGAATACTCTCCTTCATTGTATTATTTGTTGTTGATTGATTCTGGTGAAATAGAATGTTATGAAGAGGCAATGTAGGTAGACACTAAAAAGAAGTGGGAGCAAGGCATGAAAGAGGCAATGGACTCCTTGGTAAATAAACAAACTTGGGAATTGGTTCAGTTTCCTGCAGAAAAAAAAGCATTGCAGAATAAATGGGTTTACAAGTTGAAGGAAGAATATGGAGGCAAAAAGCGATACAAGGATAGACTTGTTGTAAATGGGTTTTCACAAAAGAAAGGTATATATTTTGATGAAATATTTTCCCATGTTGTTAAAATGAATTCAATTAGAACTATTTTAAGTCTTATGGAAGTAGAAGATTTGCATCTTGAATATTTAGATGTAAAAACAACTTTTCTCCATGGGGATTTGGAGGAAGAGATTTATATGCAGCAGCCACAGGGGTATGAGGTCAAAGGGAAAGAAAATTTGGTATGTAGGTTTAAGAAGAGATTGTATGGCCTAAATCAAGCTCCAAGGAAGTGGTATTTGAAATTTGACAGGTTTATGACAAAACAAGGTTATAGTAGATGTCATTCTTATCACTGTGTTTATTTTAAAAAACTAGAAATGGAAGCTATATTATCTTGCTATTGTATGTAGAGACATGCTTGTTGTAGGGTGTAATATGCAAGATATAAATGTTCTCAAGAATAAATTACATAATTCATTTGAGATGAAGGATTTGGGTGCTGCAAAGAAAATCCTTAGTATGAGAATAACAAGAGATAGAAAAAATCACAATTTGACATTGTCTCAAGGTGAGTACATAGAGAAGGTGTTGGAGAGGTTTAGAATGAAAAATGCAAAACTAGTTAGTACACATTTGTCCAACCATTTCAAATTAACCAAAATAATGTGTCCCAAGAGACAGGGGGAGATAAAATACATGTCCATGGTCCCGTATTCATCAGCAATTGGTAGCTTGATGTATGCAATGGTTTGCACAAGACCAAATATTGCACATGCAATGGGAGTTGTGAGTAGGTATATGAATAATCTAGGTAAAGAACATTGGGAGGTAGTAAAGTGGATTCTCAGGTAGTTAAAAGGTATTGTTACTCATGCATTATTTTTTGGAGGTTCAAACATTGTTCTACAGGCATATGTTGATTCAGATATGGCAGGTGATAAATATAGCTAGAGGAGCACCACAAGGTATGTTTTTACTATAGGTGGAACAACAGTAAGTTGGATTTTGAAACTAAAAAAGATTGTTGTACTTTCAACAAAAGAGTTAGAGTATGTTGCTGCTATAGAGGCTAGTAAAGAAATTATTTAGTTACAAAGTTTTATGGAGGAGTTGGGAAAGAAGCATGAGAATAGCAAGTTGTACTATGACAGGGAGAGTGCCATTCATATTGCAAAGAAATAATCCTTCCATTTGAATACTAAGCATATACAGTTCAGGTACCTTTTATACGATTTGTCTTGGAAGATGGACATTTGAAGTTGGAAAAGATACATACTATCCAGAATCCTGCAGGCATGTTAACAAAGGGAGTAACCAGGGAGAAATTGAGTTCCTGCTTAGTTTCAGTTGTTCTTCAAGCATGAAGGTGAAGACGAGAAATTATCCCGGTCCAAGAAGGGTCATAGTCTAGCAGATACAATAGCAATGGAGTTTTTTTTATCAATCTCCAAGTGGGAGATTGTTGGTTATGGAGCCTGATTATCTTCCTGACTCAGAGTTCTTTATTGTCAGTCGTGTTTATACCCCATGAAGACTGTACACCCTAGAATATTGTACACCCCTCCATGCAGGGGGGTTGCAGTGGGGTATTTCCCCCCCTACGGGGTCCGGGGGGCTCATCCCCCTGTCTGGGGGGTTCAGGGGCAAGGGGGGAGGCCAGCAGGGGTTCAGGGGTGAATCCCTTGAAGGAAAAATTGCCTTGTAACTGTATATTGTAATTTCATAGTAAATTTGGACCATTCATTATAAGGTCGCAGATTTGATGGTAGAATTTATGTTAGGGTTTTTTTCCCTAGAAGGAAACCCTCTTTTATGAGGGAATTGTATTGTGGTTGTGTATCATTGGTGAATATTGTATTATGAGATAGGAGACTATGAGAGAAAGAAGAGGAATTTACAGTTGGTGTGTTGTAGGTTATATCCCTTCATTTGTTGGATAATAATAAAGGAAGGACCTAGAAATTTCTCTGGTGGACGTAGCCCACACTAGGTGAACCATGTATATTTTTGTCTCTATTGTTTTGTGTATCTTTTGTGTTTTATTTCAGCATTTGTCTTATTTTATTGCTCCGCGATCATGTTTTTCTAACAAGAGATATGTAGATTACGAATCCTTAATAAAAAACTATTGTATGAGGTTAAGATATTGAAAGAAGAAAAGAAGAATTGTCAAAATAAAGAAGAAATAAGGATCTTGGATGAAGAATCTACCAAAAGACTGCAAGAGGAAATTTGCAAGAAGGTTGAGGAATCCTTAAATACAGATGAGGTAAAGTCAGAAATGCAAGCTAGAATTGAAGAAGGACATCAGAATTTGAAGATGGGGTCAACTTGCAGCTTCAAAAGAAGAAACAAGACAAGATTCAAGAAGGTCAACAGAAGATACTTGAAGAAGTTGAACTCCATCTAGAGGATGTACATGCCAAATATTATGGTATTATCTCCAAGGCTAGAGTAATCAAAGACCAAGCAAATATGATCAAGGATACCATTGTCTTTGAAAACAAGATAGATGAAATGAGTGTGGAAAATTAAGGAAGATCGTCAAATGTAAAACCATATTGACACCCTCATTACTAGAAAACATTTCAAGGAAGACAAGAAGGACGATATCAACATTATGAAGGAAGAATATGGAATACTTGTCAATATTCATGGAACAAGGAATCACCAAACTACTCTTCAACAAACTATTATCAGAGACCAACAACCACTACAAATTGGAGAAGCTTCAATAAAAATACATGGAATCAAAGAAAAGAAAA
>JASDQU010437737.1:0-11681 GCA_032191745.1 Picea mariana | reverse complement strand
TTCGGGGTTGTCTAAGTAACCCAAGCCGTTTGATATAACTCGTTCTAATGGGTTTAATGGCTCCATTGGCCAATCTAAGAATCCTAAAAGAAACAAAAATAAAAGAAAAGGAAAAAATAACTAATTACTAGATACTATGTATACATGTACATATGCTCTAGTGTGACTGTAATAGGTGTATTTAAACAAAAGATAAATAACTCTCATTTATATACATTATTTACAGGTTGCAAGTTTTAGTCTAAACTTACTAAGCTCGATGTGAAAATGACTTCTTTAAAAAGAAGATAAAGAAAGCACATAAGATATTTTTTTGTGTTTTTTCTTAATTAATCTAAACTAAATAAAAAATAAAAATATCATGAAACAGAAGTATGTGGATGGTCAAAGCCAGACCATATATATTTGAGTTTCAACGATAAACAAACGACAAAAATAAATAAACTAACCTGTTAGTGAGCTGATGATATGCATCCAAATATTTGTGCGATCAGAAAACATTCAACCACCTTGTCCGGGAGGAAAACCTACAAGGAACCTTACGTCTGTTCTGAATAAATGCAGAACAATTATGTTGGCAGTTAATTTTAATAATAGGAAGAAGTATACCATTAGTCACTATGATATCATGATTGCAAGTCATTGCATTAAGAGAAATATGTTAGCAATCATGCTTGCATTTAATCTTTCAATGAAAATTAAAGAAGAAATCCTGTAATTAACACTGAATAGATGATCATATGATTAATATCTGAAGTATTAGTTATGGACAATATTTATAAAGGAATTATCCCAATAACATAATAAATGATGAAGACTAAAGCTATCAAGACTTATTATCATATCAAGATAAACAAAAACTTAAATGAAGACACCATCCACAAGAAGCTAAAGCCGAAATGTGCATTGTTGTTCCATTAAAGTCTGTAAATCAAACGTCCATCTTCTGCCCCAAGCGAGGATGTCTTCATTACAAAAATCTCTAATATTTAAAGAGTTCAGTCAAGCTAAACATCTTATCTTGTGGGATAATATTAAATCTCAAAATGATTTGGTAATTACAAAATAGAGGGTAATGTAACCCCTCCATATCACACTGTATCTCTCAAAACTATAAAAAGCTTGTTTCTATTTACAAAAGATGAGCCAAAGAAATGGCTAATAAGTTCATAAATGGTCAATATCATCATATCACCACCAACTATATGATATCCTGAAAGGAAAAATGAAAATACAGGAGTTTAGATATTATTCTAACCAATAATTTCCAAACAAATCGAATGAGAATGAACTGGCTACAGAATCAGTTGATTCTGTAGCTAGTTTTATTTCAAACAGCAGAAATCTAATTAAATATATAATAATAGAAAAAATAAAATAAAAATACAACTAAGAAAATCTAACAAATATTTACCTCATAATTGCATGCTAAATTTTACTCACATGATCTCATAGTTAACTACTGTTGTAACATTCTCAACATTCGTTATTATCACATTTCCAGTCCTTTTCAAACGCTTCCCCTGCCTTTGAACACTAAACTTTAGACTGTAATTTTCACTCTTTAATGAGTCGATCTGAGTAGTGAGGGTTTTGATTTCAATTGAAAGGAAGGTATATCTGTGTAATATTTGTCGATCCAAAACAAACAACCTTCACATCGTGGATCTATAACTGTTGCTTGAGGATGTCCCTGGTCATGCATCAGAACGCTACCACTATTATCTATGGGTTTTTTACCAAGTTTAATCCCTGGAAAACCTTGGCTATGCTTTAGGCATGGTGGGAGATTGTCTAAGAAATTGTAGGCCTGGCTGAGATCTGGTTTGAGGTAACTCGGGTCTTCTTTCACCAAGAATCTCTCGATTTTAGAATTAGAGATCTCATGGACCTCGATCGCTTTGATAGAGCTCATATGAGACTTCGATTTATTTCGTAGGCTCCTAGAAATTAATCTCCCTACCCTTTTGTTTTCAAACCCTACATCCGAGTCATTTTTAGACAATTTGCGCGAGGGCCTGTTTACGTATTTTGGAGAGGTGTCAGGGCAGGTGTACTGCTCATGGTCATGAAACTCAAAGGGTGTTGGTTCAGCATCTATTTGTTTGGGCATAGGCTCATCGAGCACAGCCCTATCACAAGGTTCTTTAGATGAGGAGATTATTCTGTCAATGGAAGGGATTGGGGTTTCTTCCAACATGAGCTTATCAACCTCTATGGGACTGGGTGTAACGAAACCATTTCAAGTTAGGAAAGTGTCCCAATCATCCCCTCACAATTTTAATTGATGGACTAACAGCATCCTTATCAACCCATGATGAAATAGACTAGAATTTAAGCGTTGTCTCTTATACCTCTTGGCCATCTTATACAGGCTTCTTAATAAATAAAAAGGCATATTCAACTAGAAACCGATGAAGCTCATAAACAACCTTATGTGATATAGAAAAACAAGGTCAAAGTGACCCTCGCATGTAACGACTTATCTCAAGATTGCCAATAAACCATGCCACCTAGTTTTCAACGGAGATACAGGCATACCTTTATCACAGCACTTGATTTACCTAGAGGTAAAGAACAGGCTCCACGGCACCTCCTCTACCTTGGCATTTTTAAACCATTTATGCCCGATAAGTGGAAGACTTGTCGCCTTTCTTAAAAACTTCTCGGTGACTTCGATTTGAATATCTCCTACTTTGGCTCGCTAACCATCAAAAGAGAGGGAAAACTCCTGGGTTGTTTGCAAGTTAAAACCTTGAAATCCCTCAAGAAATTCGAGTCAGCCTTGACCCTTAAGGTCTTCCCATTCATCTTCATACAGGAGCAAGGTTTGCGAGCCATTTGGTTTGATGCAGACAACAAGGTCCATGTGGATTGAGACAAACAGTCATGGGGGCAACAGAAGCCACTATAAGCAAGAAGGGTTTCACAAAACAGGGAGGACCATGGAAAAAACCAAAGAAAAAAAACCCTCGCGCAAATTAAATGAAGGCATAAGGGTTTCATAAGAGAATCAGGTGTTGTGGTAGAATGAATCGTTGAGGGTACAAAAAAAAGCCCGAGACTTAAATCAAAATAATGGACATGTCGTTTTCAAACTTCCACTACCAGCAGAGTACCAAACATGACCGCATGCTTTTAAGTATCATCATGTGTAAAGGGTGTAGTTACTCATTATAAGGTCAATAAGAGAGGTGTTTGACAAATCACACATAACAACCACATAAGGATTTACCAAGAATGATACATGGAACAAAATCATAGTCCAACATTAGTCAATTCCCAGTATAGCATTCAAATGTCCAAAGTAGACCTTATAACAATGAGAAATCAAAGACAACCATTTTATTGACATGAGATAGGCCTTAAAGAAAAACAAATCATTCTTAAAAAGGTTTGTATGATCAATAGTTTTCCTAGGGAAATAAGCCTTAAAATCAAATGCAATAAATTCACAAGTTTCAATGCTTCGTTCATGCTTTCAGTCATGAATGAAGCATGAAAATGAGAACTAGGAAAATAAAAACCTTTTATAGCCCAAGACTCATCTTTCAAGTAGCAATTTATGATTTGTTGCTTTAAGAATTGAAAATGTTGTTGGTTGCCAACAATGGCGACTTGCTGGGAGAAGCGGTTATCTCTGTATCACCGACGAGTTCAGGTTAGGATTGTTAGAATGATTGCAGATCAAAGAATAGCTAAAATACATCAAGCATCTCGACAATCATTACACGGTCCAGCTTCAAATATCTTTCTATTAAAATGAAATCTGGTGACAAATTTTACAAAATGAGAGCCACGATGTTCAAGTCAATGGCTCCGATACTGCTAACATGGCCACTACTGCTAGCAGGCATCCATAGCCTCGGCAGGGATGTCAATTAACCCACTCTGATGCCTCGATCTTGTCTAAGAAATTTCAATTTAAAATGAAGGATGCTTATAACCAATATCAAAATTTATACATGGGAATTTTCTTTAACCTGACATCGCTTCGCTGCCAGCAGGCCTGTTCAGTACCCCGGTGAAGTTGTCTTGGAATCATGCATGCATTTACCTGATGCCAGCAGACCTGTTCAGTATCCTGACGGGTTTGCAAACACTTCCCACAACTCTTGAGAAATTATTCACAATCTGATATAAATTTAAAAACATTCAGAAGAGCAGGGTGACATTGAAATCAATTCTGAACAAAAGAAACCTCTTTAGCTAGTCTGCGTTTTAGGAAATTACAGCAATTGACACATTGACAGTCCTTGACAACTGGTTTAAGATGAAACATTATGTTTTCCTTCTTTGAACTAAACCATGACACATGTATGTTTTATCCAGAAAGCGATAAAAATAAATAATAAAAGAAAATCAAAGCAGCAAAAACCAGAAAACAAAACAAAAGAAAAAAAATATGTACAAAAGATGTACCTGGGAGTCATCATGAAAAATACCTTTTGAACTGGGACCTAGTTTCTCAGATACCAAGAAGGGACCCAACCACAGATTCTGGATCTTGGTATGTTCTCCCTTCCCCTCATGAGGTTTATCCCACTTGAGAACTAAATCTCCCACCTTGAAATTCCTGTCTGAGGCATAACTCGAATCAAACCAGGTTTTAATAATATGTTGATGTTGATCTAGTCTTTCTTTTTCTTGGACCCTTACCTCTTCTAACTTCAGCAAAGCATTAATCCAACTTTCTAGAGGAGGACAATCCTCTTCCTGAACTTTTTGCGATAATTGCAGAGAGGGAAGCAGAACATGAGGAGGGAGAATTGATTCCCTTCCGTAAACGAGAAAGAAGGGGGAATTACCAACAGTGGCTTTCGGAGTCACCCTATCAGCCCAGATTGCATTGAAAAGTACATTGTGCCAATTTTTATGGTTTTCAGAAACCGTCCTCTTGATGATTTTGATCAGGTTTTTGTTTGTTGATTCTGCTAAACCGTTTCTTGGGGGTAATAGCTAGCAGAATATTTCAGTTTTATCCCTTTTTCTAAAGCAAAGGCACTCATATCGAGGGGTGAAAAATAGGAAGCATTATCGAAAACCAAACATTCAAGAATATCGAATCGAGTAATGATGTTTGAATTAAGGAAAGATATTACCTAATTGGTGTTTACCACTTTTAATGGTGCAGCCTCGGACCATCTGGTAAAATAGTATGTCGTTGTAATGATGTATTTATGTTGCTACGAGGAAGTGGGGTTGATAGGGCCAATGATGTCAAGACCCCATTGCTGAAAAGGGAAATCTATCGAAACAGGTTGCAGTGGGAATTATGTCTTCTACACTCGTCCAGAATCTTTTTGGTAGATTATGCATTTACAACATAATGTATGGACATATTTGAATAGCGTGGGCCAATAGTACCCTGCTCTTAATACTTCGTGAACAGTAGTGTCCCCACCGAAGTGCCCACCAGCTTCTCCTGCATGCAATTCAGATAACACTTTATCTGCTTCATCTCTTTCTAGACAACCCATAAAGACTTCATCAATATTTTTGCGGAATAATACACCCTTTACCAACTGGGAAGGTGAAAATTTTAGTCTTAATGCTCTTCTCTTTTTCAGATCAAGATGACGAGGAGCGGAACTGTGTGTTAGATAAAACTTAATGTCATCAAACCAAGAATTAGCAGCATCTTGTGCACAGCAGATTTGACTTTGACTATGTTGATTTTCAGTTAAAACATTAATTTGACCCTGCTGCTCTTCAACTGAATCAGTGACTAATTTACATAGACCTTGGTCTCTAACAATTTGCGCAGGGGTAATCTC
This sequence comes from Picea mariana, assembly GCA_032191745.1. Classification (NCBI taxonomy): domain Eukaryota; kingdom Viridiplantae; phylum Streptophyta; class Pinopsida; order Pinales; family Pinaceae; genus Picea; species Picea mariana. The sequence goes on along the minus strand of JASDQU010437737.1, from coordinate 5,904 downwards.
AAGGTCATACTCTTGTAATGATGTCATCCAGTTTGCCCATTTTTCACCCAGTTCTTTTTGTACTAGCAAGTTTCTGACAGCGGGGTAGGGCACAATGACTTTAGTTCTAGATTTTAGTAGATATGATCGAAAATGTTTTACTGCTTTAAAAATAGCGTAAGCTTGTTGATCTACAACTGGGTAATTAAGATCTGATCCCTTAAAATCTAAGCTCATAAAGGCAATGGGAATTTCATTGTTTTCGGCATTCTTTTGGGTCAGCACAGTGGCATAAGATCAATCAAAGGTGAACATATAAAGAGTGAAGTCTTGTGAAAAATTAGGACTCATTAGGGAGGGAGCCTACACTATGGATATTTTTATGGAGTCAAAAGCTTGAATTTCTTATGGTCCCCAATGATAATGAATGTCATTTTTTATTAAGTTTTGCAATGGCCTCACCATTTCCAAGAAACTCAGGACAAACCTTCTGANGGAAATGACTTGAGTTCTTTCGGGATCAATGATCATCCCTTCATTGGATATTATGAATCCAAGAATCTTTCATTGTTCCACTACAAAGACAGATTTCTTAGGATTTAGAGAGATGTCGAACTTGCGGCATTGTTGTAGAACATATCTCAGATGGGATAAGTGATCTCCCTTATTTTTGGAGAAAACAGTGACGTCATCAAGATAGACCACTACGGATTGATTGATGAGACCAAAAAAACCAATATCCATCACTCTCTGGAAAGTGGACCCAGCATGTATAAGCCCAAAAGGCATCTTTCTATAGGCGTAGGTACCCCATGGGGTACGAAAAGTGGTTTTCAACTAGTCTGGGGAAGACATGAGGACCTGGTTGTACCCTGAAAAACTGTCTAGTAGCAACAATCTTTCAGAATTGGATACTTGTTGAAGGATTTGTTCCATTGGAGGAACAGGATATATGTCTTTGTCAGACGCTCGGTTTAAGTTCCAAAAATTGACACAGAGTCAAATTTCGCCACTTTTATTCCTTACAGGGACAAGATTAGATACCCATTGCATGTGTCTTACTAGGAAGATTATCTTTGCATTCAATAGTTTGTTTATTTCTTTCTTGACCGTTGGTTCGAGTTTAGGGTGCATATTTCTTAGCTTCTGCTGAAAAGGTTGAGTCTGGGGTTTCATGGGGATGATGTGTTGTATAATGTTAGGGTCAAAAGTTTTTAAATCATCGTATGTCCAAGCAAAGACATCCTTGAATTCTTTAAACAGTTTTATAAAGGCTGATTTCTCTTGCTCGGAACATCCCGTTCCCAGATTGATACATTGTGGATTATCTTTAGTCCCTACATTTACATTTTCATGAGTCAAGGAAGAACTATTTGTTTTACGATTTATCGATCTCCTGAATTTGTCAAGCAGATCATAAAACTTTTATAATCTTACCATGGATTTAGGGATAGAATTTACCAAATCTTATGTTGATTCGAGAGACCTTCGTCGTGGGTGCCTTCATCGATAACCACACCTCGAAAAGTGTTCTCCATGTGCAAAAAACTAATGATCTATTGATCATCATCGAACACTCTCCAGTTAGTGATGTTGTCTGGGACTGATGGTCTGAAAAACAACTCAATTGAAAATGTGTTTGGATAAAGACCTTCTGCGGGAAAAAGTTTGGAAGCAACGTTAGCTAACAAGTTAGCCTCAGAGTTGCTTAATATTGGAATGGAATTAATGTTAAATGCAAAAAATTTGTGCATTAGATTCCATACCTCGGCTTGATAACTCTTCAAGTGTGGTGATAGGCAATGAATGGAATTTCTTACCTATCTAACCACAATTTTCGAATCACCGAATACCATTATGTTCTCTGATCTAGTAGAGAAAGAATATAATTTGCATGTTGTACTTGGTGATGATGCAAGATATATTGTGAAGGGAGTTGGATCCACCTCCTTACAATTGGATTCTAGCACCCCACTCCATTTGAGCGATGTATTATTTGTACCTAGGATGAGAAGGAACCTTGTCTTTATTTCATCCTTAGAGAACAAATGCTACAAGGTTGCTTTCTCTGATGGAAAATTTCTTGCATGGAACAAGAACTATAGTATGGATTATGCCTGGGTGATTCATGTTCGAGAGGAAAGATTGTACAGATTGACTGTTCAACCAGTTCAGGCCCTAATACATGATTCTATTAGTTTGAGTGAACTATGGCATATGAGACTTGCTCATTTACATTATAGAGCTCTTCCCACTCTGGGGAAGATGGTGGCAGGCCTTCCAAAGATCCATGTTGAACACGATGACATTTGCAGAGGTTGTGCTCTTGGAAATAATGCCAAGAGGTCCTTTCCGAGCAGTGACAGTAGATCCAAGGGGATCTTAGATTTGGTTCATACAGATTTATGTGGACCCATGGCAGTTGCTTCCTTAAGTGGATACCTATATTATGTGATCTTCATTGATGACCACTCTCATACGACTTGGATTTACTTATTGAAGACCAAGGATGGAGTCCTTGCTAGATTTCAGGAGTACAAAGCACATGTCCAAAACCTAACTGGAAAGAAGATTAAAGTGTTGAGATCAGATAATGGAGGAGAATACATCTCCCAGGATTTCATTGATTTCTTCACTGAGGCAAGGATCAAGAGGGAATACGTTGTTCCTTACAACCCTCAACAAAATGGGGTTGCAGAGAAGAAGAACAGATCTATTATCGAGGTAGTCAAGGTAATGATTCATGATCAACATTTACCTATGTTTTTGTGGGCAGAAGCATCCATGACTGCAGTGTATTTTCAGAACATAAGTCCTCATAAGACTTTAAGAAACATGACTCCCAAGGAGGCCTTCACTGGAGTAAAGCCTGAGGTTGGACACTTCAGCATATTTGGGTGTCTAGTATACATTCATATACCCAAAGAGAAAAGGACCAAGCTAGACCCTTTAGGAAGAAAGGGTACATTTGTGGGGTACAGTGAGTCTTCGAAGACATACCGGATCTACATCCCTGGTCAGAGACAAATTGAGGAAGAGGTAGCCTTCATGAGATCTAGAGGATCTCACTTGGATATTGATAGTGAGAAAGAAGAAGAGATGGTTCATTCTCCCCCTCACCCTCCAATAGTTCAGAGGGAGACAGTTGAGCCTATTGATCCCATTCATCCTGTACCTCTAGTTGATGTTCCAAGAGATATTGTAGTAGGTCAGAAGAGACCTACATGAGCTCGTCAGACTCTGCAGGAGGCAGAAGGACATGCAACTCCTCATGGTACCTTCTGAGAGAGCAAGAGACCTCAGAGATATTCGTGCTATACCGCAGCTATGAGCCACATCATTGATTCTGATCCTTCATGTTATGAGGAGGCATCTAGTCGACCAGTATGGAGAGATGCCATGATGGAGGAGTATCAGTCCATCATGAAGAATAATGTGTGGGATATTGTTCTGAGACCTGAAAGGAAGTATGTAGTGACTTCCAAATGGATCTATAATATCAAACATACAGCTGACGGAAGCATCGAGAAGGACAAAGAAAGATTTGTTGCTAGAGAATTCTCTCAGGTGGAGGGAATAGATTATGAGGAGACATTTGCTCCTGTTGCTCGATACACTTCTATCTGGACAATTATTTCCCTCGCAGCATCCATGGGTTGGAAAATACATAAGATGGATGTGAAGATAGCCTTTCTCAATGGAGATATTGAGGAAGAAATATACATCGAGCAACCAGATGGTTTTGTCATACATGAGAAGGAGTCCCATGTGTGTAGGTTGAAGAAGGCCCTGTATGGACTCAAGCAGGCACCTCGAGCTTGGTATGTAAGGATTGATGGAAACTTGATGAGTTTGGGCTTCAACAAAAGTGTTGTTGATCCCAACCTGTACTACAAGACTGTTAACAGTGAGGCTTTAATTTTGGTCCTCTACGTTGATGATTTATTCCTCACCGGTACAGAGAGCCTTATTATTGAATGCAAGTATGCGTTGGCATCTAAGTTCAAGATGAAGGACCTTGGTATGATACACGTAAAAGAGGGAGGATTCTCTCCTAGGAACCACTTATGCCCACTGCCCACAGACTCTCCTTCCCCACATGCCTCTCCCACCCCAGGAGTATACACCTTCTCTATCACCTAGAAAGTCCTTCGGCTGCTAACCTCCCTTGCCTTGGGCTTCGGCAATAGGTCGTACCGAAAATCTCTGAGCTCTGTGGTAGCTACAAGGTTCCTTCCAGGAGCTCTCTCCTTCCTCCATGCACTCTCTCACCTGGAGAGAGTCACTCACAGGCTTAGTAAAACTTGCCTCTTCAATAACAATCACCTCCCTCACCTGGAGAGAGGTTACACATAGGCTCAGCACGAACTTACACTGGTCAGCAAGCCATGCGCATTCATCACTGCGTGGCCACAACAGTCAACTGGGTATACAGTCACGGGCTTCCCAAACAGGTGATAGTCACATACTTCAACCCAACCAGCTCAGCAATCACGGAATAGACTCACGGTTATGGTTTTCTCAGGGACACGTGACCAGCAATCCACGTAGCGGTTGACACAGGTCGACGGTTCAGAACAGAGGGTGTACCGACTTTCCCAGGAATCAACACAGACCTTTTCCCCGGTTTCATAATTGCATGAGGGTATCTTGCAAAGGTTAGATGGGACTCATGTTCAGACGGTCGACAGTGGAATGGAGGAGGAATCCCCATCACGGCTCAATTCAGCAGTTTTTACTGCATGCACTTGGGTTGACACTTTTCACCCATGAAACTGTATGCATTACATCAGCATGTGTTCCTTCCCATTTGGAAGTCACTTGTCATTCCAAAAGAACTTAGGATAAAACATATATTTCACATGGTCTTTTTGGAATAATATTAAAATATTATTCCCAAGGACTTAAGCCCCTAGGCTCAACACTTAGCCCCTCTTCCCACCTTCCAGCCCCTAATCCGTTGCCCACTCTGTGGAAGCTTAGTCCCCCATCACTCATTCATCATGGTCGGTCTACACGCAACGGTGTTTATAATTTTATTAATGTTCTGCATAGATACATGTACAAAATCAGGCTCTCTGGCCTAATAATCACATAAGCCCACCAACTTATATTAACTTGGCTCAACAGCCTATAAAACATAATTACAATTCATTTCATAAACTTGATTTACAACAGGGCTCAGCCTTGGGGACATTACAATCCCCCTCCCTTATTTTTGCACTATCCTCAGTGCAACTTTCACACAGCATCAACAAGATTTCCAAAATCTTCAAAAATATGCGGGTATTACGCTCGTATAGCATCCTCATGCTCCCATGTCACGTCCTCAGGACCGTACCAGGTCCACTGGACCTTTACAGGATCAATAGCTCGATTCTGGAGCTGTTTTATTTTCCTGTCCAATATGCGCACAGGATGCACTTGCAGGACACCTTCTGGTTCCACCTAAATCATATTCCAATCGATTACATGATTAGCATCAGGTATATATATTTCTTAAGTAATGAAATATGAGACACCTTAGGTACAGTCATGGATGCGGTAATGCAAGCATATATGTAATGTGTATATATGTATATACAAACAAATTTAATAACATTAAAATTGTATATAACATACACAACATACAATAAATAGAGAATTGTACTTATCTTTTGAGTGAGAAGACCTTCCACCCTGGAGCAGGGCTATGACTCCATCGGGGCAATGGCTTCCCAAGATATCCATGGTACACAATCCTTATCCACATGGTCTAGGCCAAGGTACCAGACCTCAGCAGCACTCCAACCATTCAAACCTCGGTAGTACTCCAACCAACGGTCTCTCATTCCCCACATGTCTGTTCCACCCGGGAGTATACACCTTCACAAGCACAGTCCATTGGTGCTACACTTCCCTTTCCTTGGGCTTCAGCAACAGGCT
>JASDQU010437736.1:85098-96856 GCA_032191745.1 Picea mariana | reverse complement strand
GATACCAAAAGTTTGAGCTAGAGGAGGAGAGCGAGTGGGGTGTCAGTGAAGGCTTTGTTGCAGCTCATTGTTGAGTGTAAGGACAAGCTTAGTGATATGTGAAGAAGAATAAGATGAGATGCAACAATAGGGGACACATGATCAAGAGATCATGGAAATTTTGTACCTTGGGAGTATGATGCAGGAGCATCAACCCCCCCAAGTCAAATTCGATTTCAGACCTTCCAGAAGGCCGACGTGGCCATGAGGATGATATTTCCTCTATATTTGATTGAATTTGTTTGTAACTACTATGTTAAGCAGATTTTCAGGGATCGTGAGTGATCTTAGAGATCAAATCGGATCCTTTCAATGATTTGATCCTTATTGTAATTGAGTGATTTATAATTATGGTCTGAGGGCGTTTAGGAGAGCCTGCACCATGTAAGATCAAGGCCAGGCCTTGAGTGGACTTAGTATGTAACTCGAGCTCGAGATAATGGAATTTATGTATCGTTTGTGTCAAATCTCGTGTGTGTAACCATGTTGATTATGTATATGGATTGTGTATAAATTTTGTTGAATGTTGTTGAGTGTGAGTAGTGAGGCCACCGGATAGAGTTGCAGTTCTGGAACATTTTGAAGGTGTCATATTCAAACGAGAATGGTGATCGATCATCGATCAATGAAAAGGATCGACGGTGATCCATCTCTTTCGCATGACAAACAACAAGGGAGCTAATGGAGAGGCAACCCATGAAACAACTCACATTGTTGATCATGTATCCACGTGTTGAGAGAACGATCATTTCTTCCCCCTCCGTTGCCTAGGGATTGTGGAAAGGCCTTTGGCCCCCGAAGCATTAGAGTCGTCCGTCATAATTGTTAGACTTTTCATTTTCTTATAGAGAAGTAGAGTTCTTTACTTAGTTAACATTAACAATTATACCATAACAATAGGATAAATAGTAGACAAAGTACACAAGAGATTTATCCTGGAAAAACCACAAATGGGGGAAAAACCCAACAACATTTCTTATATGAATTCATTTCACAAAGTCCAACCATTCACTAGCTCCTTAGAGCTTACAGATAAAAATCAAAACCTAGCACAAGGCTAGCACCTAGAAGTAGCTCCACAACTGCAGTAGCACCATATAGAGGTAGCACACCCTCTAGGAGAGATAGTGAACAAGAGAGAGAGATCACCACTAAAATAGCTCCAAGACTAGGCTATTGCGTCACCCTTCCTTCCTTAGACTTGTGCACCTTTTACCTTAGTGAGTGAGAGTATGTTGTGTCTCCAAATGAGCCAAGACGCCACCTATTTATAATCTTCCAGACACTTATGTCTGGGCCGACTTCTCATCTGGGAGTTTTAATTAACTTAATTGATTTATGGGTGAGCCTTTAATAATTCCTGGGTGAGTCGACTTCTCTTCTAAAAAATTGTTGTTGTTTAATGGTCTTCCTGGACTTCTAGAATCTTCATGCATCTAAGATAGGTTTACAACGGAGGAAAGGTTCCTCCCGTAGCTACCGAACATCAACACTCCCTCTTATCTAGAGAGGTATCTTTCATGATGTCTTCATCTAGTAGTCCATTGACTACTCTACAATATGATAGCAGGAACACGACTTCTACAATGCCTTCGATAGCTCAAATCATCAGGCATAGTCTCTGTGATCAAACAGTGGCACACACAGATATATCCATGTGATATGGTAATATCCATGACAATCAGTGAGTAGCACATAGCTACTACAATGTCATTCAATAGATCACAATTGTTTCCAAGTAGTACACAACTATTGTCTAGTGACACACAATCACCGCCAATGGAACACATCCACTGTAGTATCACACAGCTACTATCTAGAGACACACAATCTCCGCCAGTGGTACACAACCACCAAAAAATAACACAACTTCTTTCTGGAGTCACACAGCCTCTGCGAGTGTAACACATCCACCGAAGTAGCACACAGCTACTGCTCGGAGTCACACAACCTCCTCCATAGTCTTACGACTACGTGTGTGATGTTTCTTCTCTCAACGGGTCCAACAATACATTACCCCCTCAATCACCTCATGTGACTGATCTAGGGAACCCTTGGCCATAGGGGTTAGTCAGCATGAGAAGAAACAACACACCTCCCTCTCAACGAAGGTGGGCATTCGGAAACACTCCAAGCTTGTCCCTAAAGTACTCATACTTCACTCTTGACAAGGGATTAGTGAGAATGTCAGTTATCTGCACGCCCGTGGATATGTACTGGAGCTCCACAACTCTAAGTCTCTGCACCATGTCTCAAATGTAATGATACTTGATCTCTATATGCTTAGACCTGTCATGGAATACAGGGTTCTCGGTAATCTTCACACAAATTTGATTATCATAATGTATCAAAGCTGGCTCCAATTCTAGATCAAATATCTTGGCTAGAAACGTTTGGAGCCACACTACTTCACGACTTGCCACACTTGTTGTGATATACTCTGCTTATGATGTACTGAGTGCCATTGATGTTTGCTTCCCGCTCAACCATGAGATCATGTTTGATCCCAGACTGAAACAACATTTGGAAGTACTCTTCTGATCCACTGCACTCCCTACCCAGTCAAAATATGTATATCCCTGCAGCTTCACATCTCCACCTGAGACATATCTCAATCCATATCCAAACATACCACAAAGGTACCTCAACATATGCTTTATTTCCATCCAATGTACATGTCTAGGTTCAACCATGTTTTGAATCAAGGTGTTCACTGCAAAGCATAGGTCTGGCCTGGTGTTAACAAAGTACATCAAGGATTCAATCAACTATATTTACATCGTGGGATCCACCAGATCTGAAGATTTTTCACTCAAGAGATTCAGATTTATCGTCATAGGTGTGGTCATGGACTTGCAGTCCATCATCCTGAATTTCTTGAGGATCTCAACAATATATTTTTCTTGGCTAAGAAAAATCTCATATGATCTCTATCATACCTCCAATCAAACCTAGATCCTTCATCTCGTAATCTGAAGCCAGCTCCCTCTTACACCCATCAATGAGCTTCTCATCCCCTATTAGAAATAAATCATCTACATATAGAACCAGGATCGATGGGCATCCATCCTCAACCTTATAGTAGAGCTTAGGATATGCCTCACTCTTGATAAGTCCCAAGCTCATCAAATATCCATCTATCTGTCCATACCATGCCTTGGTTGCTTGCTTCAGTCTATACGGGTCCTTCTTCAGTCTGCACACATGGAACTCCTTCCCATGGATCACGAAGCCTTATGGTTGTTCTATGTACACTTATTCCTCTATTACACCATTCAAGAAGGCAGACTTGACGTCCATCTGGTGTAATTTCTATCCCATTGTGGAATCAATCACAATGATTGATCTAATGGAAGTGAATTTTTCTACAGGAGAAAAAGTTTCATCATAGTCTTCTCCCTCTTTCTAGGAGAACCCTATAGCCACAAACCTTTCCTTGTACTTCTCTATGCTGCCATCTGCAACATGATTGATCTTGTAGATCCATTTGGAAGTCACAATTGACTTCCCTTCTGGTCTCAGAAYGACCTCCCATACATCATTCTTCATGATGGACTAATACTCCTCTATCATGGCATCCTTTCATTTTGGCTTCTCAGGAACTTCTTCAAAAGTGGAAGGTTTTGAATCAATGATGTTGCTCATTAGTGCCACATAGTTGAAAAACTTATGTGGTCTCTTTCTCTCTCTAAAGGAGCCTTTGGGAGCTGCATGTCCTTCAGCTTCCTGCAAGGTGTTTTGAAGCCAAGTTGGTCTCTTCCTAGTAGCCGCAGCTTCTTCATGTAGGTCTACAGGTCTTTCTGACTCTATCATATCATTTTTGACTTCAGGGATGGTTTCTTCAGGTGTAGAGTCTACCATGACTACATATTTGGGAGACTCTTTCTCTATTTGGTCCTCATCCATGTAATATTCCCTTGATCTTCTGAAGGCTTCATCTTCGTCAAATTTTACATCCCGATTGATCTCGATTTGTCTATGCCCTGAAATATAAATTCTATAGGCCTTTAAAGTGTCATTGTATCCAATGAATGTTCCCTTCTTTCCCGAAGGTTCCAATTTCATTCTCTTTTCTTTGGGAACATGTATAAACACTGGACAACCAAAAATCCTCAAGTGACTGACTTCTGGCTTCTTTCCGGTGAACACCTCTTCAGGTGTCTTGTTCCCTAATATCTTATGAGGGCTTCTATTATGCACGTATACAATTGTAGTGGATGTTTCTTCCCATAAGTGCATGGGTAGTCCCTGGTCACGTATCATCACTTTTGTTGCTTCTATGATGGATATATTCTTTCTTTCTGCAACCCCATTCTATTGGAGGTTGTAGGGAGTTGTAAGCTCCCTCTTAATCCTTGCTTCTCAAAAAAAGTCTTTAAACTACTTTGAGGTGTACTCACCTCCATTGTTAGGTCTCAAAACTTCAATCTTCCTCTCAAAGAAATTCTCGACTAAATCCTTGAACTCTTGAAACTTGTTAAAGACTTCATCTTTTGCTTTCATGAAGTAGATCCATGTCTTCCTAGAATAATCATCTATGAAAAACACATAGTATACAAAGTTTCCAAGTGATGGCATCGTCATCTGTCTGCATACATCAAAGTGTATGATGTCCAAAATACCTTTGGATCCGCTATCACTGCTTGTAAGGTTTCCCTTGACACTATTTCCGAGTGCACAACCTTTGCATACTCTGTCATGGCCTATTTAGATTTTTGGTAGACCTTTAACTATTTTGCTCAAAATTGGTAATGCTCTATAGTTCAAGTGAGCAAACCTTTGGTGCCATAGTTCATTGGAACTAACACTATTGTGTACAAGGGCTTGTTCTTTGTGTCCCTTCAACTTATACAATTCTCCCTCTCGGAAACCAATCATAATGGTTTTATTTATGCTTGAATTTTTGGGCCATAGAAAGACTTGGACATCCACAAAATCTACCCTAAAGCCTTTATCTTCTAAAGTTGAAATAGATAGAATATTCTTCTTTAAGCCTTGTACAAATAGTATATATTTAATTGAAAGAGGGTTACCTGAATCAAGTTGTAAGGAGGCTTCTCCACCGCCTTTTATTGCATGCTTGGAATCGTCTCCAAGCACCACTTGAAGTGAACAGTCCTTTTCTATTAATTTGATAGAGAGTTTATGAATATGTTCATATGCTTGGAAGCACCGCTATCTATGAGCCAAGTATCGCTTCCTTGAGTGATGGTTCTGGTGAGTACTGAAATGAATACAAATTCTTCATCCTTGTGTTTGTTTTCTTCAACGTCAGTTGCATGTGCATGGTGCTTCTTCTTCTTTTCTTTCTCATGTTTGTGAGGGCATTGTGTGGCATGATGTCCCATATTCCTGCAATTGAAGCACTGAATCTTTGACACATCCCTCTTACGTCATGGCTTATTATACTTTCTTGGGTTTCCTTCTTCTCTTTCCTTTCTCTTCTTCACTTGTGCTGCAAGAGCTTGGTTTTCCTCATCATATACATTTTTTTTCTTGGACATCAATCTAGATTCATCTTGAGAGAAATCTTCCCATAACTTGTCAAAATTGGGTAACTTTCTTCTTGCACAAATTATTTGGACAAATGGGTCCCAAGAGGGAAGTAAACCATTTAACATAGTGATTACTAGTTCAACATCTTCTACTGGATCTCCAATGGTAGCTAACTGGGGTTTGATCTGTGAGATCCTTGTAAAGAAGTTGGTTATCATCTCTGACTTGTTCATAGTCACATTTTTTAGTTGATGTCATAGGGTAAGCTTCTGATTGGTGTTATTTCTTTCATAGAGTCTAGTTAGGGCATCAAACATATCCTTTGCAGTATTTAGTTCTGATACATTGGGTATCAGGTGATCCTTGATTGAGTCTATCAAGATCCTCTTGGCCTTGACTTCATTCTTCTTGAACTTTTCCTTTGCTTCTTCGTCTTCGGGTTCTGGAAGCATATTCTTTACGTGATCCAATAATTCATTCTCTTGTAGAATGAGTTGTATTCTATGCTTCCAGGATCTAAAGTTGTTTGCTCCATCCAACCTGTCTTCTACTCTCATGCTGGAAGATATTCTGCTGATGAAAACCCTAGCTTGGGAATTTTCTACAATTTTCAAATTCCTGAACAATCTACAAATTGAGTGTTGCAAGAGGTATGCTAGGGTAGGGCAAAGTGATATGTGTAAAGGGTAGTTTGAACACCTTTGGGATAGTGTTAAAACTAGCTTGACACGGTTACTACGCAGCGGAAACGTGGTGGGCCTATAACCTGTTAGATTTTTCCTTTTCTTATAGATTTACTAGTTAACATTAATAATTATACCATAGAAAAATAATAAATAGTAGAAAAAGTACACAAGATATTTATCCTGGGAAGATCCTACTTTGTGGTCATGAATGAGTATGAATCGATCCATAATGGAAGCAGAGGCCAGATAGCCTTCTTGTCGCGATAGAGAGATACCCCGACTATGTGGATCATTGTTTAGTAGTCAACCTCTTGAAGCACCAGTTTGTCTGGGATAAATCTTGGCACTAGATGGGGAGATTTCATGGCCCCATATATTCTAATGTAATTCCCATGTTCAATCATATACCAGTCCCCAATCTTTCTGATTGTTTCTAGTGTTTTATCCATCATGCATGGGGATATCATGCAAAAGCTAAATTCATACAAAGGCATGAATAAGTGATCACATATCTTGTGATATTTCGACATGTACTTGTGCTCCCAGAGCACCTTGCAATAGATATGTATTGTCGATTCTGTCAGTTTCCATGCYCAACTCATCTTAGGATATTGATGCACCATACGCGTAATATCCAATAGGTATGATAACATGTGAAAATTTGGAAAATTCTCATGCTCGAATTTATTCACAACTGTGATGGATTTTGTCATATTTGTTGAAAATATCTCAACCCAATCGAATATCAACCCCTCATATGCACAGTAGTATATTAATGGTATTAAGGATAGCATAAATGTAGAGGCATCCTACTCTTCGTACAACCTGCAGAGCATTGCCACCATGTATTGATAGGTCGTTCGCAGTGTTGTGGTGGGATACTTGTCGGATGGCTTATGCTTGAAAGATTTTCTTGGCTTGTACCAAATCTTGAATATGTATTTCGCTTTGAACTTCAAACTGCTAAGGAGTTCCTACTCTATATTTTGGGCTCCCTTTTCCAAGTGATAGTGTTTTTCTAGGTCAACTTCCTATAACGATGTTATGGGTTCTCGCCTGACTTTGAGTATATATCTATTTTCCAATTCTACATGCTTCATAATACAAGCAATTGCATCCATGCAAGGGAGCACTATAGCATGAGCTACCATCCTGTGTATTCTCGATCTATTAATATTCTTGAAAATATACCAGGAAATGTCTTCAGCTTCTATCAGGAACGTTTGTCTTTTGAACATTTGGAAGACTTCATCCCATTTGAGTCAGTGTAATATCCCTAGGCCAAACCCACTTGTAAATGTAAATGAAAATGTACTTAAGCTGGTGAGTTGTTTGATATCATTTTTTTGTATACACCTTTCATGGCATAGTGCGTGCATGTACTGCGCAGTAAAATGATGAAGTGTGCACATTCCAAGATACCGCACACAGCAATTTAAGTGTGTGCAATATTGAGGCCAGGGAGCCTTTGTGTATATGCTGTGTTTTATAGGCTGGTGAGCCAGTTTTGTGATTATTAGGCCGGAGAGCCTAGATGTTAAAGGCCAATGCGCCTACTTTTGTATATGTCTCAACATTAATATAAAATACATCACTACACGCAGACTGACCACTATAAAGAGTATGGGGAACTAAACTCCACTAGTTAGGGAAAGTGTAGGGGCTAAAAGTTAAGGAAAATGGCTAATCTAGGGAGCTTAAGCCAAAAAAGGAATATTATATTAATATTTCTTAAAGTATAAAGTATGGATAATTATTTTATCTTAAGTTCCAAAGTTGGGAAAAGTGGGCCAAAGTAGCTCCCAACATGACAAGTGTTAAGTTGGGGACATACATACATATGGTTGGGACTTAGTTCATTTTCCATCATTCATCCACCATTCCTTCCATTATGGGGTCAATCATTCGATGAGCTTTCACTCACTCAGTCAGTTAACCTTCATACCTTCATGTCACTGTACCTGAACCTATATCCATAGTCATACTCGTTTGTGTAGCTAGTTATCTTGGGAGATGGATCGAAGAAGCGAGTTCTCAGGCCCGTGGGATATTGAAGAGGCAGTTTGTCAGGCCCGTGGGCAATTCTCTGGGTGAGAAAATTGTTGGGAATTGATTTCATGAAGGTGCTAAACTGCAGCTACAGGGCTCTGAGACTTCATGTTCGGCCTGTTGCTGAAGCCCGGAAAGGAAGTGGGGAAGTCAAAGGATTGTTGAGCAGAGAAGGGGCACACTTCCTGGGGTGGGACAGGCATGTGGGGAATGAGGGACTGTAGTTTGTTAGTTTGAGTTGGCACCTGTGACGGAGTCTTTCCCGTTGTCTATGAGTCATTAGCCTGGTTAGGAATCCCTTTACCCAGGTGGATTTTAGTCCCATCTCAAGGGTGACCCACTGCTGAGAGTGATGAGAAGTGTGGTATAAGGCTGGGAGGTTTGTGGAAGGTCTACACACAGTTGGTGATATTATTACCAATATAAGTGTCAATTGTGTGATAAATTTACATGTTGCAATATGATTTACGGGTTTATTTTTATGGGTTTATCCTATGTGTGGTTATAATTGTTTGTATAATTATGGCTATTTCCTGTATATGCTACATGTAAACGTTTACTGTTATTTCAGTGTGAATCCGTGCATTTACAAATGTATTTGTCTATATATATATATATATATATATATATATATATATATATATATATATTTCCGCAAGAGTTCTGTGTGTATATATTTTAATTGCATGCAGTTCGAAAAAATTTATGTCGCATAACTCAGTTGGATGTTAGGTATGCTACAGTATGTTCTGCAGGGAGAACGAAAGTGTTCTCTCGTGTATCGTGGTCTAGCCTGGGTGGTCGGGGGTGTTACAATATGGTATCAGAGCTTCAGTTTTCAACATTGAGCCTGGATGGGCCGAACAAGTTGAGTTGAAGTGAAATGTCACAAAGGATTGATTTTGAAATGGTCAAATTTCAGTTTGTAGAGCGTCCATGGTAAAAAAAGTAACAACAATTGGGCGGAATTGGGAAAAAGCCCTAATTTTTGTTGTTAAATTCATGGGAAAATCGGGAAATTCGGCCAAGTGGTGAGTTATTCGTGATTAAATATTTTTTCTAGCAAATTTAGACCTGGAATTGGTCGAATTTGAAGTTACAGTGAAGCCATGATAGATGGAGCGAGTTTTGTAATTAAAATTCTCAATTCGTGACATGAGTTTGGTAACCCACAACGATTTTTTGTTGCAGAGGTTGAATTGGTGTTATCGGGGTGAAATTGAACAGATTTCATAGTTACAGAATGTTTATGGTAGAAATTGGGAAAAAGTTAAGCAAAAGCCCCAATTTCTGCAGCGGAATTCACGAGGAAATTGATGTGCATAAAAATGAGTGTGCATAGGTGGGCGCACTAAAAATGCATGTTGTGCAGTAAAAATCTTGTGATATGTAAAAATTGGACACCGCGTGGAAAAATGTTAGGGTGCGGATGCGCGCGCTAAATTTTGGCGTCTCGTGGAAAAATGTTGGTGTGTGGGTGCACGCGCTAAATCTAGCATTGTGCGGTGTGCACACACATAACAATGGCACATGTGGTGTGCGCAGTATTGGCAAAGCGCAGAGGAGTTTGGTTGGTGTGTGCGTAATGTGGGTATATGTTATCGCGCAACAATTTAGTTAATGGTGTGCACAGAGTATTGGTGCGCAGTATGCACACACATAAAAATGGCGCACGTGGTGTGCACAGTATTGGCAGAGCACAAAGGAGTTTGGTTGGTGTGTGCGCAATGTGGGTATATGTTATCGTGCGACAATTTAGTTAATGGTGTGCGCAGAGTATTGGTGCGCAGTGGAGGCATACTAAACTTTGGCATGGTGCAGCGCATAGAGGGAAATGTGTACGGAATATCAGAGCGTGATACAAAAATTGTGTGCAACAGATACTAGTACAGAAACCAAAACTGCGCGCGGTGGATATTCGCGCACGACACAAAATGGTGCGCGCCAGTTATTGGCACGAAAGAGAAGTGATGCACAGTGGTTATAGGTGCATAGAGCACGATTTACCTTGTGATGTTGTTATGCATGCTAAATATGGGTGTACTGGTTGAAATTTGTGCGCACGAAGTCGTTTGGAAGGTGAACAACAGCAAAAAACCAACAATTTTCTGCGACGTTTTATATCATTTGAATGTCATCTTTTTGCAGCGCATTTTTGAGGCCCTTAAGAGCGTTTTTAGGTACTCGAAAACCACGTAAATAAAGTGTGCCAAGGAAAAATGTCTCTATAGCTCAAATAAAATATCTCAAAGAGAGATTTCTAATGGTGTAAACCATTCATCAAATGGAGATTTTATGAGAAAGTTACAGCACAAACAATGGAGGGTAAATTTTAAGACCCAACTAACTTCAAAGAGCCATAACTTTCTGCTCCGGAATCAGATTGAGGCGCAGGAGAAGTCATTGAAAAGATATTGAACCATAGAATACATTCCCAAAGCTGAATTAAAATGGCAAGGAAGGTACCTGTAGCATTCTAGACCAAAAACATGAATTGGCCTAGAACTTCAGCAGGCTGTAACTAGCAGCCCGAAACCCAGAAAAAGGTGAAACTTGGACAGAGTGTCCAGAATATGTATATGAAGAAACCAAATTGAGATCCTATGAAAAATCCAATGGAGTAGGTGCAAAATTTCATAATTACAGTGCAGATTTGTGCCAAGTTGAAAAATGAACATAAAAATTAATGGACAAATTTCTAATAAGCATAACTTTCTGCTCAAGACTCAGAATTGAGAATGGGAACAGGCATTGGAAAGGTGTTGGATAGTGAAATCTAAATATCCTCCCAAAAAATTGATCTGGGCATTCAATTTTTCAAGAAATCAGAAGAAATAATTATGATATATTATTGAACCAAAATGGTTCATATTTTCATGAAATTGTTGAAACAGCTAGCCTGACAAAGTTTTGTTGGCTGTACGTTTTGCAGAGTTAACAATAGCTAGATCATATCAATATTAGCATAGATTCTAGAGTAATGGAAGAGGCACAGGGGACTTACAGTCAAGAGGAAGATATTAAAGGGATGGATGTCCATTTGGGCATTGAAGGAACAAACTCCAATGGACATGGAGAAGGAAGGGATGAAAACATGAACATGGTAGAGACCATTAAGAATTTGTAGAAGGATGTCCAAAGCCATAAATTTTATAATGAAAGGATTATGAGAGCCAAGGAGCAGAAATATGACTTCAACATGAAGTTAATGCAGAGCTTGAACAGAATAGAAAAGAAGTTGGATAAGGAGAGTGGTTCAATCAAATCAGGAAGTCATAGGTCTCCTGATGAGAAAAGAAGAACAAGAAGTGTTAGCAGGCATCACCATCACTCCCCGAGGCATTCCAATAAGAGAGAAGACATCGACTCAAGTCCATCCCCTGTCAGAAATCATAAGAGGTCTGGGGTGGATGAGCTACGAGGAGAAATGAACAAAATCAAACCTCCTACATTTGATGGTGAGCACAAGAAGGATGAAGATGCAGAGA